>CAIGRN010039149.1:0-40070 GCA_903798345.1 Fraxinus anomala
ATAATTAATTTGTGAAAATTAGGTCATGAATGAAAATCCACAAATCTTTTTGCATACTTTCCCCAATTGGTTCGACCAAAATTAAATTTAACAACAAATTGTACTTAAAAAATTCAAATGCGCACATCACTTACAAAGTCAAAAAAAATGAACATAGCTATAATATTTGAAAAGCTGCCTCAACTATCACATAAAACCTTAGTGTGCTTATAATGCTTTCATTTCTAACAATATCTATACGTTAAATGGAATAAGATTTTACGAGAAAAACGCATCTCCCGTTCTTAATTTTTTCCCATATTGAATAGTACAATACAATTAAATAATATTATTTTGGATTTTTATTTTATATAGTATTGTTCAGTCATGCATAACAAACGTACTATTAAAAATTATCCTGCATGACGCTTGAAGCATTGCAAAAGAGAGCGTCTAAAAGCTCCGCAAAATATGAATGATATATACATGTTTGGTAAGTAATATTTGGTAAGAGTAGGGATGACATAATATATTGAGGCAAAGATGGAAAATATGGTCACCACACTTAACCGTCCCAACTATTATTTTATTTTATTTTTATTTTTTTCTGTTTCTAAATTTGAATAATAGTTAAAATTTAAAAATAAATACGTAAACAAGGTGGGAGATGGAGATTTTTTTTTTTTAATCCCTGGCCTTGCCGCCTTTGCTATCCGTAATTAAGAACGTGATTTTTCTAGTCATCGTGATCCAACTTGGATTCACCACCTTTGTTTAGCTGCAATTGTAGATTTGTCTTGAGCGTTGACATGTTTAAGTTTGGGGCTTAGTTCTCGTACCACTTGATAAGACTTAGAGTTCGATTCTAAAATGTTAATATATTTAGTAGAATAGTGTAATGCCCTATAAGTAAATCATGTATCTCATGTCTAATCGAGAATGAAACTTCTCTCCCTAAGTAATCAAGAAGAAAATCATACAATTCAGTAGATTTTGATAATGTGTCAGACATACTAATTATGTGTCTGGGAAACAATATTGAATTGTAACAATAAACATGATCAAAGAAAAAAAAATTAATATATCATTAACGATAATATTCAACAAGTCTTATGATAATGCGGACAGTACGCGTAATAAGATTATAATATTGACAAAATCTATAGTGGAAAATTAATTATATAGTACGAAATTGTGGTGCGTGACGTGTAGATCTTACACGTAGAAATACACTAACACGCACATTTTTATCTTCTTGTAAAAGGTTTTTCTTTCGTTGCCTAACTTGCAGACATATGCATGTCATGCATGCTTGACACGAATTAGTTCTTTTCAAGCATTACTTCGAAACATAAAGATAGTGTCTTCCTACGTTTTCGAAAGTTTAAACTATATTTATTCAATTCTTTTGTAATCAATTATTTCATTTCTTATTGTTAAAGACTTGACACGTCTACAATTTTATAGTTGAATTCAAGAACATATGAATTATTCAATTTTTAAGCTTAACCAAACATCCTACTTGTGAGAGTACTCAATGGTCGAAAGATTGTACTAGATTGCTAGTGAAAGTTTATTTATTCTTAAATAACGTAAAATTTTATATTTTTCTTTTTGTCATCATTATCACTAATTTAATTTTCCCACTTATGTTGCCTTTATGGTCACTTTCATTTTGTTACACTACAAGTTGCATATTCTTTATGTGATTTAATATTCTAGTTTAGATATTTTGCTTCAAATTAGAGATGGCTCCTACCATATAAGCACGAGCTTGGCTTGTGGCTAGCTCGTGCTCGTTTGTAACGAGCCGAGCCTCATTACTCGATCAACAAGCACGTGGTTCGCGAGCCCAATCGAGCTTGGCTCGTGAGCTCGCCTCTTTTTTTTTTTTACCTAGACCTAAAAAAAAAAGGACGAGCCACTCGTCAAAAACGAGCCGAGCAGGCTAGACTCGTGCTCGAGCTCGTCAAAAGATGAGCCCGAGCAGCTCGTTGCCCATTTTTTACGAGCCGACGAGCCGCTCGACTCGTTTGACACCACTACTTCAAATAGTGAACTTTAATTTCGATTGGACAACCTCTTTTAAAATCTAGCAAATTTTCACGATCAATCAATTCGAACACTAGACTACAGCCAACCCGCAACGGGTGACGAGGCAATTGCCAAGTCTTGATGAGTGCGAGGGTAACCAACAACTTCAAGCCTTCAAGATCGATCACAAAATCAAGGTTGGCCTCAAGGTGACAAAAGAGAGTGTTCATTGAAAACAATTAACAACAGTGTTAAATCGCTTTTTGGCATAGAATGAGGGTGAAATTGCTCCTTGAAACATGGGAGGACTGTGGATTTTCGGTAATACCACCAATGGTACACTACAAACTGGTGTTGGGGTTTGGACTGTATGAAGAAGATCAACACGGCCCTTATTCTAGCAATGAAGGCGATGTGCATCCTATAGAAGTATTTAGTGTGTTTGATCTTATTATCGAAGACCTAAGAAGACATAGATATCTAGAATCTATCTTGTCATGGAGTGGAAAGAAAAAATATGCCACTTAGGGACAATGCTACACCATGCGAGCCCATTTTGTATCCCCTTGTAGAAACGACTTCTGTGAATGTGATATCTTGGACATTTGTCACTAGTCCCTATTTGGTGTAGCTAAAAATCAAATTTTTGGTCAATTTTGATAAAAGTTAACGTGTGTTTGAAAAATTATGAATCGTATTAAATGTGGTTAAAATTAATTGTTGATTTTAATATAATTTTTTTATCAATTTTTTAAATTACACCAAACATGGACTAAATCTCAAATGAACATCCTTTGGAAATTTTAAAAAAATAATCTATATATTGAACAGTATGTAAATTGCACTCATTTGAATATAAAAATTTATCTCTTGATTTGATCAATAAATCTTTTGGGACAGTAGACAAGTGGAAAAAAAAAAGATAAGATTTTATTAACACTTGAATAATTAAATTGACAGTGCCAAATAATGATAAAGACTTAGAAAAAGCTGGGAGTAGACCAAATAAATAATTTTTGTGTCATCTAATTGCAAGTTCCCCCTGTAACTTAAACACCAATTGTAGAATTATTAACTTATTTTTAACTGTCAATTTCTTGTTAAATTAAGTGGTTATTGTTGAATTGTTTACATTATTTAATCTTTAAATTATAAGTCATCTTATGATCTGTCAAAATTTGAATAATCGAACATTTTAGTATTCAAGTTAACGTTGTCTTGATGAACCACCATTATATTTCAGCCCAAATTTGCTGTTCCAAAGTTATTGTTGCCCCGTAAATACATTTTTGACAAATCGTCACATAATCTTCTTCTAGCAAATGAAAATACAAGAGGTTATGTGCCAATATGTATAAAATAAGGATAGCGAACTGTAAGTTTGGAACAATAGATCCAACTCGATGAATGGGAATTTTAGTTCCCAGTGCCATCGCCGACAACGTAAAAATTATAACCATGAAGATGAATTGGATGATTTTCAGTTGAGATAGTCCTAGTATCCGGCAAGATAAGCTGAACCCTAGTACCATAATCAAGGACAAAAGACTTTTTTCCGTTCAATGCATTAGAATCTATAGGAACTACAGGCAGAGTTAGGACTGGACTAAATTCCATTTTTTTAAAGCCAGACTAAAGATAAGCTCGTCCATTACAGTTTAAAAGGCAAGATTTGATGGATGAATTGAATTGCTTTAGCAATGCTTTGGACTATCCTGAAGCATTGCTTCCAATATAAAGCAGTTTAGCCTTCTTCTCCTCTTGCACCTGGGAAATGTCAAAGACATTGATACTGTCTAAATTCTACAGGAGATTTATCCTTAATAAAAGACAAAAAATGTAAATTTTGTATCGACCTTAAAAAGAGGATATTTTAGAAAGTAATCACTCTGCCACTGAGATAAAAGAAAAAGATAGGGATAATCATTTTGTCTAGCAAACAATTAAGAAAGATTTGACATATTGATGAAGAAGATCAATATTCAAAGGCTTAGGCAATTATATACAGCATAATACTTGACGCAACTTACTTAAGAGTCAAGACTAGGGGAAATTTAACTATACGGGAAAACCAATAATCCATAAGAAGTAACTCGAAGTCAAAGTAAAAGATTTGCCGCCTCGACTTCGTGATATGAGTTCACCTTCGTTGTCCCGGTGAGGCTATCCCTTTATTTGTCGAAATTTTGACACTTTACTTTTCTCTTTTTCGTTGAAATTACAATCACGGTGCATTCAATTGACTGTTATGTAAGGCGTTAAACAGGTGCAATAGATATTGCCTATAAAGATTTTTCTGCTTTTCTCCTCTTTCCCGATTGAATCTGTGTCAGGTAGGTGGCGGAACTTCTTCGCAGAATCGGAAACACTCCACTTCTTGCCCTGTTTGTAAACTGTCTAGGAACAGGCCAGTCATGAATAGTCTTATTTAAATGTCAAATTCTAATCGAAACACTGAGGACAACAAGGTGTCGTGGTGTAGTTGGTTATCACGTCAGTCTAACACACTGAAGGTCTCCGGTTCGAGTCCGGGCGACGCCATTTATTTTCCTTTTGGTCTAATATTACTCTCTTTGCAAACAGCATTTCAAACGACATCGTTTCCATCATCATTTCAATCTCCCACCAATTTCAGTTAAAACTCGCAGTAAATCCTCAATTCCACACCATATATATAAGTACAAAATTTGTATCTACACATCTGTATTCGAATTGTCGGCACCAACCCAAGAAGGGCTTTTCGGGATTGAATCAAAGACCCGGGAGGATAAAAATGGAAAGCCAATCACGGCGGAGATCCGCTCGAGCTAAGGCAGACCTGGCGGCGACACTACGTAAGGCTTGGTATCATTTGAGACTATCGGTGCGCGACCCACAGCGGGTTCCAACGTGGGACGCCATCGTTTTGACTGCAGCGAGTCCTGAACAAGCCGAGCTCTACAACTGGCAGCTCAACCGCGCCAAGCGCATAGGTCGCATTGCTCCTTCCACTGTTACCCTTGCTGTCCCCGACCCCCATGGCCAGCGCATTGGCTCCGGTGCCGCCACTCTGAATGCCATTCATGCCCTTGCTGAACACCTATACCACCTTGATTCACCAGTACGTATTAAAATTATAACATTGTTTTTGGAGACATTTTTCTTCATCAATGTATTGTTGACTTGCAATTATCTTTGATATATGCTGTTGTATTATTTGTAGTGGTTGATAATGTTTATGTACATTGTATTTGTGGCTATCAAATTGCCCGTTAGTTGAATTAGGACAATGCAGGAGTCGGTTGAGTAGAAAAATTCAAAATTGGGAGAACATTTATGTAATTTAACAAAATTGTTCAACAAATTGAGAATTGACTGTGTCTTTGATAATGTTCTAAGTTTGATTGTTCTGTAGATTACCAATGCTCTTACTATCTGCGTGTTTGCACTTTGCTAAGTTTCCATCTATAATATTAGGTTTTATATCGACATTCATTTTGTCACTCAAATGCTATGTATTTGTTAATCTATGAGAAAATGGGTATAACTCATTCATATTTTTTTATATCAATATTCCTAAGTATACATGGGACAATAACTATTAAAAGTAAACCTGCACATTAGCAGCAGAACAGTAAGATTCCCAAAACTGAAACAACTATGCTGTTGTGGGACTTCAATCTTCTGGATTTCATAATCTTTTCTCCACTGGGTCAAGGTTTCAATGACCCACCATTGTTTACTTAAATTCCTGTAGTTAGAACTAAATTTTTAATAAATTGGCTGCTTGGGTTTGATGAAATATCTTCATCAGCAGGTAGCAGATTCAAGCAACTGCAATTCTACTTCTACATCCTTTGAAAGCTCTAACAATGAAATTCCTCACCGGCCACTCGTTGACTTGATGGCCAGAAAACATATATTACTGCTTCATGCTGGGGGAGACTCTAAAAGGGTTCCTTGGGCTAATCCAATGGGGAAAGTTTTCCTGCCACTGCCATATCTGGCAGCAGATGACCCTGATGGCGCAGTTCCTTTGCTCTTTGATCATATACTTGCAATTGGTTCTTGTGCAAGACAAGCTTTCAGAAATGAAGGTTACTTGTTATATCTTGATAGCTGTAATAAATTTTGTAACACAACCCTGTACGTGATATCATCCCTTATAGTTACAATTTGCGATATAACTGTAATAAAATTTTGTAATGCAACCTCGTACGCGACATCATCCCTATTGTTAAACTTTGCATAATATCCTTGCATAGCATCTGTCGTACACGTCATTCTAATTAATAACAATGTATCATGCTTATTAAATGGAACCTTTAATTCTTCAGGTGGGTTGTTTATCATGACTGGGGATGTTCTTCCTTGTTTTGATGCTTTCAGCATGGTTCTTCCAGAGGATTCAGCATGTATTGTTACTGTTCCAATAACCCTTGACATTGCTTCCAACCATGGTGTAGTGGTGGCATCTAAATCTGGGTTTCCATATGAAAATTGTTCGGTCAGTTTAGTCGCTAATCTGCTTCAGAAACCTAGTGTAGAGGGGCTTGTTGAGCACCAGGCATTACTAGATGATGGCAGAACATTACTTGATACAGGAATCATAGCAGTCAAGGGTAAAGCGTGGGTGAATCTTGTCATACTGTCCTGTTCCAGCCAGCCAATGATATCTGGGCTTCTGGAAAGCAAAAAAGAGGCAAGTCATTGGTCATTGGTTGTATTTTTTATGCCCTCTAGCTTCTGCATGTCTGTAATACTACTTCTACAGGTTTTCATGTCTTTGATGTTTTAGGAATTGCAGCCCTTCAGCTTCTTTGAATCTTTAGGTTAATATCTTCTACCTTGTGCAGATGAGTTTATACGAAGATCTAGTTGCATCTTGGGTGCCTGCAAAACATGAATGGTTACGACCACGACCTTTGGGTGAAGAACTTGTGGCCAAACTGGGAAAACAAAACATATTCAGCTATTGTGCTTGTAGGTTGAGTGAAAAAGTTACTAAAATACTTATAGATGCTCTAGTTTATGATATTTTTGCTTGTCTTTATGGAGTCCTTGACTGTACATTCAAATGAATTTTGCTTGTTTATTCTCTGCCAAATCTAATTATTCTTTTGATTCATTTTTCGTTCAGATGATCTCTTGTTCTTGCACTTTGGGACATCTAGTGAAGTTCTGGATCACCTTAGTGGTACTGGTTCTGAACTGGTTGGTAGAAGACACCTGTGTTCAATTCCAGCAACCACTGTATCTGACATAGCTGCCTCAGCTATAATTGTTTCTAGCAAAATATCCCCTGGTGTCTCTATTGGTGAAGATTCTCTTATATATGATTCCTCCATCTCTAGTGGAGTTCAGATTGGTTCTCAGTCGATAGTTGTTGGTGTTAATGTGCCCGGAGCCCAAAACACGATGGCTATGAATTCATTCAGGTTCATGCTACCAGATCGCCACTGCCTCTGGGAGGTTCCCTTGGTAGGATGCACTGAAAGGATTATAGTGTACTGTGGTCTCCATGATAATCCAAAAAATTCACTTTCGAAAGATGGGACCTTTTGCGGGAAACCCTGGAAGAAGGTTTTAGGTGATTTAGGAATTCAGGATATGGATCTTTGGGGCTCAAAGGATCCAAAAGACAAATGCTTGTGGACTGCCAAATTATTTCCTGTTCGTCGGTACTCTGAGATGCTCGAACTGGCATCATGGCTAATGGGCTTGAGCAACCAAAAAAATGAAACACTCCAGTTATTATGGAGAGGTTCACACCGTATCAGTCTAGAGGAGTTGCATAGATCAATTAACTTCTCCCAAATGTGGTTAGGTTCCACTAATCATCAAGCAGATCTTGCAGCTGGGATTGTTACAGCATGTCTTAATTTTGGCTTGCTTGGGCGCAATTTATCTCAATTGTGTGAAGAAATTTTGCGGAAAGAATTCGCTGGAGTTCAAATTTGTAAAGAATTTCTATCCTTATGTCCTAACTTTGAAGCTCAAAATTCTCAGATTCTTCCTAAAAGCAGGGCACACCAAGTGCATCTTGATCTTTTGCGAGCATGCAATGATGAAAGGATGGCATCTGACATGGAGCATAAAGTGTGGGCTGCAGTTGCTGATGAAACTGCTTCTGCAGTAAGATATGGTTTTAAAGGTAAAGACTACATTTTTCACTTTAATGATGTAAAATTAAATTTGTAAGTAAAAGGAACAAAATCATGAATATTTTCTCCAAACATGCTCAAGATCACAGCCATTTTTCTGAATTTATTGTTAGCATGGATAATTTGTATTTTCTCAGCGATTAATTCTTTTTAGTGTTCGTTTCTCAACTTCGCCATTAGCAGAATTAAATACCTATTCTTTTTCTCATGCAAATGTTGATAATTTGAGTTCTTTCAGAAAATCTATTGGTATCCTCCAGTTGGCCCTCTACAACCGTGCACCAAGTTAACAGTTTCGATGGTGCATTGGATCAATCTTTTCAGACTAGGAAGGTGACTGTTGAATTACCAGTTCGGGTAGATTTTGTTGGGGGCTGGAGTGATACTCCACCATGGAGCTTAGAACGCTCTGGTTGCGTGCTGAACATGGCAATAACATTGAAAGGTTTACTTCCCATTGGGACAACCATAGAGACGACAAAAACAACCGGACTATTATTTCATGATGATACAGGAAATGAGTTATACGTTGAAGATTTTTCGTCCGTTACACCTCCATTTGATAGCAGCGATCCATTTCGACTAGTTAAATCTGCATTACTTGTCACTGGTATTCTCAGTGAGAAGATCCTTCAATCCACAGGCTTGAAGATAAAGACCTGGGCCAATGTTCCTCGTGGAAGTGGCCTGGGGACGTCCAGCATCTTATCAGCAGCTGTTGTGAAAGGTCTTCTCCAAATAACTAGTGGAGATGATGGTAATGAGAATGTCGCCAGACTTGTACTTGTATTGGAACAGCTTATGGGGACAGGTGGTGGCTGGCAGGATCAAATTGGCGGTCTCTATCCCGGGATTAAGTTTACTGCAAGTTTTCCAGGAATCCCATTGCGACTTCAAGTCATTCCTCTGTTAGCTTCACCCCAACTTATTAAAGAGTTGCAGCAACGACTTCTTGTTGTATTTACTGGTCAAGTAAGTGCTTTTAACTTTTAAGTGCTTATAAGTCCTGGGCCTTATAGAATTTGTAGATAATAAGTGGATAGTAATTTGTAGGTCTTATGAAACGTGTGGATGTTAAAAGAGTATGTTTGACAAGCTTAAATAATTGTGTAGGTCCGACTTGCACACCAAGTCCTACAAAAGGTGGTGACCCGATATCTCCAAAGAGATAATCTACTTGTTTCCAGCATCAGACGCCTTGTTGAACTAGCAAAGATCGGGAGGGAAGCTTTGATGAATTGTGACTTAGATGCGCTGGGGGACATAATGCTTGAGGCTTGGAGGTTGCATCAAGAACTCGATCCTTTCTGCAGTAATGGATTTGTCGACAAGCTTTTTGCATTTTCTGAACCCTATTGCTGCGGATACAAGCTTGTAGGCGCTGGCGGTGGGGGATTTGCATTATTGCTGGCTAGAACTGCTGAATCTGCAAAGGAACTGAGACATTTACTTGCAGAAAACTCTGATTTTGATGTCGAAATCTATGATTGGAAAATATTTTTGCGTGATTAGTTGTAGTTAGTTAACTGAATTTTCATTGTACCTGTGTGACATGTAACATAAGGAGAAAGTATTTGTTGGTTCGGAAATGTATTCACTGATAATTATTAATGCTTGTTATGTTGAAATTTCCACGACAGTTCAGTAAAAGGTTTCTTCTTTTTGCTAATTGTTTCCTTCCAAGATTTTGAGGCTATCAAAGTAAGCGCATGTTTGGCAAAACTTAAATTATAATTTGAGATTGTCAAATATGTTCTTTATTTATACATTTTGTAAGACCACGATTGCAACACAATTATTAATCTAACAACATAGGTTCACCACTTATAAGTAAAAACTATTAACTCTGTTGAGGGAAATTTATATTTGGGGCTAATTTAATTACAATCATGTTACGTGTATATCATCTTTTATACTTTGTTATCAGTACGCCATTGGATAGTTTTAAAAAATAAACACTTTCCCTCCAATTCATTTTTATCAATATGTTATATGTCAAAAAGGACGTTGGAGTATACATCGAACATTTTTTATTTAATTATAGAACTTTTGTACAAAGTGATTTGCACCTAATTTTTAAAGGCCACGTCTAAAATAAGGGAAAAATATTGCGGGACATCATCTCCTACCCTCAAGTCAGACAGAAACTGTGCAAAAGTATATGTGAGAAGTTATATTTTAACAAATGTTAGATAAAAGTACAAGGTTTTAGGTGGTGCGAAAATGCTTAATTTTGTTTGCATTTGTAGTAATTAATTATTTTGTTTGTGATTAACTTAAACCAAGAAAATATTAATTAAATTACTATTGTTATACCACTAATGATGGATCAACAATTAAATTAATCCTACTTGACTTTAATATTGTCGATAAGTTTTATTGATAAATCAAGTGATGAAAACGACATCGTTCACGTGAGAGCACAAAGGTACAAAAACTGCATCATTGGAATGATAACTGAAAAACAAGAGACTGACAGAGCCAGTGAAGAAAATCCATCTATTTGAGAATTTAAAGCTCTAAAACAAGTGAAAATTATCATTCAGATCCAAACCCACTTGCCCATATCTCTGTCTCTATCTAACTTTTATCCACATCATTTCAATTATTGTTCAGGTCTCTCACTCTACCTATAGCTCTTACAATAATAATAATAATAATATGTGAAAATAGGAGAATTTGCGTTTGATTGTTTTTTTTTTTTTTGGTTACGTCATTTGCTGGTTTATATGTGAAATTGTCTGGTTTCTGAGTTCTTTTCTTGATGATACTGTAATTTTTTATTGTGATTATTGATTGCATGGAAGCATCTTCATTGTAAGTGTGTAATTGGTTGTTCTTCTGTTTTTGGGTTTCCTGGGATGAATGTAATTTTGAGGGTGCTTCACTTTTGGGAATTCAACTATAAGTTTATGTTATTCTAGGTAAATCCTTTTTTTCCCCCTTAATTGGTGATTACTGTGATTAGTTTGTGATGGTTTTTGACTATTGAATATGAAGAACAGTGTGTTTAATTATTTTCTGAAAGAGATTATAGAAATTGTTCAATTTTTGGCTTGAATTTGTGGCAAGTGCAGTAAATACAATTGTTTATTCGCATGCTTGTGAAATATAATTCTGGATGCACATAATGAAGATGATGTTGGCCTTAATGATCGAACTAGACACGTAAAATCCGCCCTAGATAATCAGTGTAGAATCTTTCCAACTTCTGAAAAGAAAGTTTTTGGAGTTAATGATACTGAAAATTTCCAAGATCCTCTAAAGCTTGAAGGCACCGAGGATCCTAGTGAACTATCAAACATGGGTGCTGTTGATCGTGAAGTTTCGACGAAATTCAATGAGTTTTGTTTTGATTCAGAGTGTTCTCGGATCGGTGCCAAGAAAAATGACCCGTGGTGGCGTATTGCTGATACAGAAGAATTGGCTGTATTTGTTGCACATAGATCTCTTGAATTTATAGAAAATTGTGATCTTCCCCAGCCTCAGCATACTAACGTCAAGGACTTAAATGTTAATTTATGTTGTTTTAGTCCTGATGGAATTGACACCTCGTCATTCGACCAGAACCCTGGCCATGAAAGTTGCTACAATTTAACTAGTCATATAACACGAAGCCTTTCTGCAGAAATTCCTTACACGAAACATAGGTTGTCGGCTGAAAGCGAATTACTTTCAAGTTCAGACAAACGATCAAGGTATTATATTGCTTGTATGTTAATTGTTTTCTTACAGTCATTTTCAACATGTTTCATTTTTTTCGTTTTAGAATTTGTGTACAAGTTTTAGTCTATTGATCCATGTCCTGAAAATGTACACATTTCCATGTTAATAGAATATAGATAAGCTATTTGATTGACAAACTGTTACTGAACTGGAAAACAGTGACAGTCCAACCCACAAAGGGATGCCCGAGAAGCTTAATTACGAGAATGTTCCGAGCATGGCCCGACTATTGGAAGCATTATGTAACTCTCATGCACGTGCCTGGGAGGCCGAGAAAGCTGTCGAGAAGGATATCCAGCTTATTTTTAGACAGGCATCACAGCTTTTCGCCTACAAGCAGTGGTTCCAACTTTTGCAACTCGAGAAAATTTATTTCCAGATCAAGAACAACAAAAGCCAGCAGATATCCACCATTTCCCCCCTAAAGTTCCCCTGGGTGCCTCAGAGAACTAAGAGAACACAAAAAAGCTGGCACAAGTCTGGCAGGGGAAAACATGGTAAACAGTTTCGTGCTCGCTATGATATTGGCAAATACGCAATCGATTTTGCGTTGGGTTTGGGTCTTGTTAGTGCCGGTTTGTTTCTTGGATGGACTGTAGGGTGTATGCTACCAAGCTTGTAATTTGCACACGTCTTTTGTGCTTGTTCAGATTTTTGTGGAGATATGTTCATGAATGAGTTTATTCCCCTTTATTTTCCAGCTTTTATGTATGAAATCAATTTCCCCTTTGTTTTCCTTGTTAGAACTTGCATATTTGATTTTGTACATATAATATGATGAAATGTTAGCGTACATATTTTGACTTGAATGTAGTTTGGCAGATTACTAGTAATTGCAGTACAAGTTCTGAGACTTGCGTGCTCACTTAAACAGTGACCTTTGCAACACCATTATTAGCGGCTGACCTAACTTTCAGGTGAGACTAAGTTCAATCTCAAAATGGCCACATTCAAATTTTGCATTTTATTTTGATATCTAAAAACTGTTCAAAAGGATTGTTCGAGATGAATATATATATATATATATATATATATATATATATCTCACAATGAATCAAAAGGATTGTTCGAGATGAATTTATATGCCTGATTATTAGTGATATGACTAAATTAATTGCATGTCTCAAAGATAAATATAACTTTTTAGGCGGTAAATATTGTGATTATAAGTTTATAGAAATAGAAAAGAGAAGGGAAAAGGCCTATTCACTTGCATGGCCCACGCAAATTTAACCCTATCTACATCGGGGCAACTCTCCCTAATAGTTTTGCCATCGAAACGAACGAGATTTTTTTTGGGATCTTTTATTTCTGGCGTAACGCCCGGAGTAACAAAATATCATGGACGCTTAACGTAGGTAGAAAATATGAGACTCAAAGGGCTCAACATGCACAATTCTATCTTGTCCTATTCTATCCTATCAGAGTTATGGACCCAGATCACACAGTCCTAATTGATCCATTAACGAATCTCGGCCCATTTTTAAATCAGCCCGTTTTATAGCTTGACGGGCCGACACAGAACCCATCGCCATTACCCAAACCCAAATTCATCAGCCAACAATTTCGAAGCTCGCTAGAGAGAGAGGCAGAAAGGGGAAAGGGAAAAGAGAGGAGAGAAAAAGTCAATCGGAGAATATGCCGGTGATGGAAAAGCTGAAAATGTTCGTAGTTCAAGAGCCTGTTGTGGCCGCTTCTTGCCTAATCGCTGGCGTCGGTCAGTATTTTTACTGATTATGTTTATGTGTAGATATATGAATGATGATTTGATTCGTTGTGTTTAGCGGCCTTGGTTGTATTTTTATAATTTATGTGTAATGTGGATAGGAATTGTGTTAAAATCGATTCAAGTCTGAATCAAAATAATTATGTACCATTTTCGAGCTCTTAAATCTTAATACCCGGTGAAAAAGGTTAATGATTGAGGCAAAAGTGAAGAACTTTAACATCCTAGTACCTAAAAACTACACATTTTGAGATGGTTTTCTGATTGAAGCATCGTGATATGCTTTGATTTGGGTGGTTGGTTATCATGATTGTGGATAGTTTTCAATTGGGTGTATTTGGTCTTCAAAATCTTGTACTGTAAAGTTGCTTCTTTTCTTGCTCCGTGCGTGAGCTTCTAAATGAAGTACATAGTATGGATTTTCGAGTTTTTAGAGTGGGCCTTAAGTTCAGTGGAAGAAAAATGTGTGAACAGAATCTGTAAAACATTATGTTTTGAGAGAAATTACCTCTACTTCTGTAAATGTGTTGATTATGTGGAGATCAAGAAGATATCCATCTCACAACATTTGGAATTGCAATTGCAGGACTCTTCCTTCCAGCCGTGGTAAGGCCTATACTGGACTCTTTTGAATCATCCAAGCAAGTACCTCAGCCTGCTTTAAGTGATGTAAGTGAGCTCTGTTTTTCTAATTATGCAGAAACCCATTTCCTTCTTATTCACCTTGTTGTGTATCTTTTTATTTTGTTTTGTTATTAAGATTTATTGATTTTTTATTGTTTCATAGAGTGATTATGTTCATTACCGGTATGTAACATGACTGGTATGCTAATTTTCATTTTAAACGGCTGACCATCTTCCCTCCTAGAGCGTTGGAAAGAGGATGTGATTGGCAGCCAGATAAATGACACGTTAGATTTGAACTAATGCTTTCATTATCACCTACAATCACTTTGTCCTATCAGTGTTAGCTCGCTCTCTCTCTCTCTCTCTCTCTCTCTCTCTCTCTCTCTCTTTTAAGTGTTAGTTGGTGATGATAGGAGAGAATCTTTGAAGACTCCAATTTCAGAGCTCTTAAAAGTTGTACCTCAATATGGGTTGTAGTGGAGAGACACTTGGTTGAGAACTTGGATGGCACAGTGTAGAGTAGGTGATGCAAGCTACTGCGAAAGCACTAAATCAATAATTTCTAGACTTTCCCTTAGTCCTTGGTGTCAATCAAAAATATTTAGTCTGTAACATGCCTTGGCAAAGTTAGGACATATGAGTACTGAAGTTGACCAAAAGGAGAAAAAAAACATATTTCTTGCGATTACGTTAGTTTCCATGTTTTAACCATGTGGGAGTAGAGGGTTAAATGTATGGCACACACATTCAACTGCCTATGTATGTTATATTTGTTAGTCTCACATTGTATGGAAACTGATCTCTCTTTCGGAGGGATAATTGTATGACACACACACCCAACTGTCTACGTTAGTCCCACATTAGATGGAAATTGATTTATTCTTACTTCTCTTCTTTAATGTTTCTTCATTGTTCATACGAGTTAGTTCAGTTCATATCATATACTTGGATGTCTTCCTTTCCTACTTAACTTTACTTAAAAGAGTTCTTTCATGATCTTTAATGAAACACTCGGGTATGCTCTTTTGGGCTTCACTAGTGCTTCAGTTGCTTATTCGTGCATTGTGTGTCTTTTTTTGAGCACAAAAACTGCAAGAACAGACGTGGTTGCTAATTCTAAACCTTGAGTTTGCAGACTCGGTTTTCCAAATCCATGGCATGAATTTAGTGGTAGTGTGCTCTGTAGTCTTTAGTTTGCGAATTTGAGACATATTTGAGGGTCGCTAAAGATATCATAGTTATCCTATATGGTGAATATTATTATGCATGGTCATCTGGGTTAATGGAAACTCGATAGACATTTCGTATCGTGAAAGTTTGACTTTGTGAAAGGAGAGTTAGTTATAAAATATCTTTCATGTGTCTACCACAATTCGGGGGGGTTTTGTTGTACTTGAACCTCTACCCTGCTTTTGTGGAGTTCTACATTTCAAGTGATTTAGATTTGGTGACCTTTGATACAAACATGGTATTAACGTTTAATATCATGATATCCACCAGTATTTAAAATGATAAAGAGTTAAATAATTGTACTAATAGTTATTATTTGAATTTCTATCTCGTCCTATTTATTTTCCTGCACAAGTGCTCAAACATATTTCATATGTTATTATTTCTTTCTATTATTTATTCCAACTATTAGAAAGGCTTTCAGTAACCCGTCTCAAACCTACCAGCAGTGAGCTGGTTACTGCTTGAACTCACCTAAAGTATTGTGAGGAGCATGTGCCTGCTTCTTTTACTTTTTTTTTTTTCTAAACAGTCATCATTCAATTTTTAGGACTTGTAATGCTGCCATAACTGTCTTTTCTAGAATCATAAATCCCTGTGCACTTTGTTTCAGAAGAAGAGCTTTTTTGTATGTAGTTAGATAAATTTATGGTTTTGTCATTGCAGGTTGTTGCTGGTATGACCGGTAAAAAACAGGGATGATTTCACCAGTCTTTCTACTACTTCTTTATCTCATTCCATTGTGATTGGAGCCGGTAATAATTTCTTCAAGTTCAGTTGACCTTCTGTTGAAAAATGCTATGTTGAACACTATGTAAAGAAGAAACATAATATCAATTTTATGCTACTTCTGATTTATGCAAACGAGCTCTCACTTTTGTGTTTTAATGTAGTCCACAAGTGTCTCTTTACTTTTCTGTCTTTTTTTTCATTTGAATAAGTTCGGAACTTTGTTTTAAAGACTTGAAAGAAATGACAAGCCTATACATCTAGTCATGAATTTATGTAAGTTAGGATTGTTGTTGAATTTTATCTTTGCAAGTATGACTGACATAATGTCATCATATCTCACAGAAGTTTGGACTGGAATTGTCTGTAAATATATCCATCCCTGATGATTGGCTTAAATAAAAAACACAAGTACTTAAAAGTCGATAAGGAATAGCCAGCATTGAAATGAAAGGGCGATAACTGCAGAAATTCAGATGGAACTCTGGGAATTTGAGGTTTTGTCCAAAAAGTTCATTAGCCCTCAAAAAACATATTCAAGCCTTTAATTTCTCTATTCAACACCTCGTAATTATAATGCAAACATACTATTAGTATATAATTTTCACATCTTGCTAACCATTGGAACAACACATTAGCAAGTGGGACAACCAATGGAAAAGCACAACCTCCCGAAATAGTAACACAAAATTAACTTTCTAAGCATTCACATGTTTTCATATTACTCCAAATTCGTAAGACTCAAACGTTGAACCCTTCTTTCTTTGGTTTTCTGCTCTTCCATGGTATAACTTGCTTGAAACCTTCATATATAGCAGCCTGAAAGCAGAAGAAAGTAATATTTTGAAGAGGCAGTCCAATGGAAAAACAATACTTGGAAGCAAATAGTACTAGATAATATAATATAGAAGGTAATTACTTCAATTTCATTTTCAATACCGTCCATCCAAATACAAATTTCTTTCTTTTTGTTTCTTAGAAGCCATGCATAATCTATGATTAAATATTTTGTGCCCACTGTTAGATGATTCTAATGCCTGTTGTATTCGAATCATGGAAACTACATGTAATTAATGAATGAAAAATAATGAAAGCTTATAGGAATTAATGACTACGGAACATTGTGCCTATGTGCTTCTACTTTTGATTAGATGATACCATAATTTATACCACGAGGAAAATAGGAAAAGAACATACCCAGAGGTGAGTTTTAGCTTGATAGACACTGGAAAAGCTTCCATTTCTTCTCATGTTTCCCTTTTTCACCCTTGCACTATCATCGACTTCTCTTTTTCCACCCTTTTTTTGCCCCCAAGTACCGAAAAAGCCTCTTCCTTTGTGCTCTTTCTTGTCAAGAACCATAGTATCGATTTCGTCTCTCTCAGGACTTGTGCTACTGGTACTGTCAAAGGAATCTCGACGTTCCCTAAAGATTCTGAAAGATGAAAACTTCGGTCTGCTGGCTACATAGGGTCCATCCAAGACTGTGGTGGGAGAGGGTGTTTTGGAATTTTTGGGGGTGGACTCCATGTATAGCCTAGGAGGGAGCTCTAAGAACTTGGGTTCTATAGTGTCAATGGGGTTGGACGGGGAATAGAGAGTCGAACAGGACCGAGGTTTACCGGGCTCATCCTCCCATTTGAAAGGTACTGTTGCTAAAGTCTGCAGTGGTGGTGTTTCTGTGCCGGAATGCTCTGGTGACTGTATGACTGGTATACGCAACATTGGAAGTGGAAGCTTATATGATCTGAAATTTCGCTCTGATTTGCTCTCTAATCCCATGATTGTATGGTGTATGTATGAGAGAGTGAGAGAGAGGGGGAAAGAAAAAACCTACAACACAAGAATATAGAACAATGAACAACCTTAAGAAAGGATTGATTAGTCTAATAGTAGACCACGTAAAGCTTGTAGTTCATCAATATACTCTTATTCTGAACCTCTTGCCTCACCTGTGTGTATATATAAGAGAGAGATAGAGTTCTGAGTATGTGTGGATTTTGTGATGTTGGTAGGTGTTTTTAAATGGTGCTTTTTGTAGATGTTGACAAGAAAAAGGCAGCAGACATCTACATGATTATGCTTTTCTATTCCTTGATCAACTTTGACATTTATGAAAGAGGATTAATACAGCCAATTTTTTATTCACTGAGATTTCACACTTAAATTGCATTTTGTCTGGTGAGATCATTTAATGCTTGTTTGGTAATATTTTTAAGTGTCTATAAGTTGCGCGTCCTATAGAATGTGTGGATAGTAAGTTGTGAGGTAAAAAGTATGTTCAATTGACTTAATTATAATTTAAGCTTTGTCAAGCTGTCAAGTTCGCGTAAAGAACAAGGTTGTAGTAAGTTAACCATAGTTCTTTTTTCACAGAGTGCCTGCAATAGATTTCGACGGTTAATCAAACATAAGTCGAGCCTGTCCAAGTAAAAGACTAGAGTTGTTTGATTAATGTAAAACGCCATCACATATTAATGACAAAAAGAAGTAAAGAATTCCATTGGAACAATAAAATAAAAAAACATTGATTATCAAGAACCACAGCTTCAGTGGTCAAAAAGGCAAAAAGGAATTTCATTAAAATCAAAATAAAGGGGAACAAAGCAGATCTTCAAATTAAAGATGGTGAACACATTAAAGCATAGATCTTCTGATTGATTATTGCGGTTATTGACTTCTCTCATTGGGACGCTGAATTTTAGAATTTAGAAGATGCTTTATTAAGAAATATTTGAATAAAAGAATATAGTATCCTTTTTCATTTGACATACTTCAATCCATTCTATGAATTGTTATCTAGGTGGCACGTAAATAGAAATATTTTTGATTTACTTGAGGTTGATGCGTAATGAACATACGTTTAATTTAAATTTCATCTCCAGTGAATTTTGTTTATAATTCAGATTTCATTTCAAATGTATGTTTAATGAGCATTGCTATTCATAAGAGGTGCCTACTGATTATCGAGATGGCAAATCAATTAAAGGATCACCAGGATGAATATTCTTCATATTTAATAGGAGAAACAAAAGGTAATAAGCAGGGGAGAGAGGGAAATTTATAAATTTTTGCCTCTGCATTAGACGGTTATCTTGACGATATATACTATGTTCTGGACATGTTGCATTTAATAAGAAATTTTGTGTACATTTAGCTTCTGTGGCAGCTTTTCTAATGCAATTCATGATAATATTGGAGATGCGCTAATAATTATTTTTAAAAATACCATCTCTCTCTCTCTCTCTCTCTCCCCCCACTTTTTGAGTGTTACCGAATTTGATGCTCAACTTTTACAAATTCAAATGTAATAATCAATCCGTTGTAAAAGTCACAACCTATAGGTTATAAAATCTATATAATCAAACTTTATTTTCAACTATGTTGGTCCCAGATTAAGCGATTATTTTGTGACTTAACCAATTAAACAAAAATGCACAAAGTAAATTGCAAGAAAGTAAGAAGATGAAGGATTTTTTGGCCTAAGACACGGAGGTTTAGCGACCGCTTCTAGCGCCTAAACCCCCGTTGAGCATCCGTTAGGATTTTGCTTAAATCCACTAGAACAGCAACATGCAAGAAATCAATTACAGAATAACACCAAATATTCTATCTCTCGAAACACATATTAACCTTAAACATTTATAGCACAATTTCACCAAGAGATAGATATTATCACTATCTTTTACACTAATATGATTTCACTCAGAAGTCACACAATATACACTCAGAAGAATATCGCAATAGAGAAAGAGAGCTAGGGTTAAAGAAAACATTCATCTTCCTTCAGCAAGTCAACAATTCCAATTTATAAGAGAGAACCAAATAGTGATTATCCAACGGTTGCTAGGTGTCTATGATCTAAAAAAAGGCCTCAAATAAATAAGGCGTGTTTATAAAAAACATTTTCTCCAATTTTGAAATCTTTAGCATATTGGACTGAACATTGGACCGGATTGTTGTCATGAACTAACTGGATCAAACGGCAGATTTGGGCTCAAGAATTGCAGCACCCAATCTTTACAATCTCCACATTGCTGAAATTTTGAGGCCATGTCTAAGTGGATTCTAACGAAACTATTTTCACTTGCTCTTATTACCTATTTAAAACAAAATGTTAGTAAACTTCAAGATTCAACAATCTTAAAGAATTAATGAATTTACTAAGAGGTATTACCTTTGTACTTGTATTAGCAGGATTTATTTTAGTTGGAATTTTGACCAATTTTATGTCACCTTTTTTAACTATATGTCTAATGAAATAAAACTTAATATCTATATGTATAGTGCTATCATGAAAAAAATGGATTTCTACTTAAGAAAATGACACTTTGATTATCATAACATAACTCCACCTGACTTTCTATAAGTTCTAATTCATTTAGTAAACCCATGAGTCAAAGACCTTCTTTTACTACATCTGTAGCAGTTATGTATTCAACCTCAATTGAGGATAAATCAACTAATTTCTGAAGTTGTGATTTCCAACTAATTCGGGTGTTATTTATCACATAGTAATATGAAGTGGTTGACTTTCTATTATCAAAATTTCCAGCAAAGTCAGATTTAACATAACCTTCCAACTTAAAACCATATCAGTTTTAAACATGAGTCCTAAGTTCTATGTGCCTTTCAAGTATCTAATTAAATTTTTCAATGTCCCAATGAAGCTCACCCGGATTGCTCATAAATCTGCTTAGTACACTTACTGCATAAGCTATATCAGGCCTTGAACATACCATGACATACATAATAGATGCAACAACATTTGCATATGGTACATGCAACATTCTTTTAAGTTCATCTTCATTTTTATGTGATTGGTCAACATATAATTTCACATTTCCAAACAAAGGTAGACTAACATGTTTTGCATCATGCAAAGAAAATCTTTTAATCACTTTTTCAATATAAGCTTTCTGGGTTAAAACAGTTTCCCATTTGGTATGTCCCTTTTTATTTCTATACCTAATATGTTCCTAACAGATCCTAGATCTTTCATCTCAAATTTCAGTTTCTCTTTTATAAAATTTAAGAAGTGAATTGTGACCAACTAGAAGCATATCATCCATTTATAGGAACATGTATAATGATTCAGATTTTCCATCCTTTTTGAAGTAAAAACAGGGATCATAGTCAGATTTTTTAACTTTAGGCCTTGTATAAAAGAATCAAAAAATTTATAGCATTGCATTGGAGCCTGTTTTAGGTCATACAAGGACTTGTTCAATAGACACATTGTGTTTTTTACCTTTAACCTGAAATCCTTTTGGTTGTGACATGTGTATAGTTTCATCTAAAGAACTATACAAGAAGGCTGTTTTCACATTAAGTTGCTCTAATTCTAAATCAAATTGTGCTACAAGTGCAAGCAATATCCTAATGGAGGCGTATTTAACTACATGTGAAAATATTTCAGTGTAATCTATATACCATCTCTTTGTGTAAACCCTTTACCTACAAGTCTTGCCTTATATCTTCTATCATTCGATTTATATTCTCTTTTTTTAATTTTGTAAACCCATTTACTGTCAATTAGTTTACAATCTATAGGTTTTTCAACTAAGTTCCAGGTTTTATTTTTGTATAGAGAACTCATCTCATCTTATATGGCTACAAGCCATTTGGCAGATTCCTTAGAGGCAACAACCTCTTCATATGATTTAAGTTCTGTATCTAGAGGATCATATTCTATCAGATATATAGTCTGCATATTGATACCTAGAAGGAGGTTTTATCTGTCTTCTTTCTCTGTCCCTAGTCAACTGATAGTCATGCAGGTCGTGTGCAGGCACCAAGTCTTGAGTATTATCTAGATTTTCAATATTTTTGATAGGCTGAGGCTCAGTCTGAGGTGGCTTCACCTCAATCTAAGTCAGTTCAGGAACATTTTGATTACTAAAATCAATTTCAGTGATAACGAAATCATTGTCAGTTATTTCTTCTACAGGTTTGTCACCAAGACAAGGGAATACTTCTTCATTAAAAACTACTGATCTGTTTATTATCACCTTAAATCCTCTAACTTCTTTTATCAAAAGCCTATAACCTTTTATTCATTTCCCATAACCTAAGAAAACACATTTCAGAGATTTAGGATCAAGTTTTGAATCAATTTGGTGAGCATAAGCTACACACCCAAATGTTCTCGGATGAGAATAATCAGGAATAGATCTTGACCAAACTTGTTTAGGTACTTTATTATCTAAGGAACTAGAGGGACATCTGTTTATCAAATAGCAGGCAGTCTTTACTTCATTTCTCCAAAAGATTTTTGGCAGATCTAAACTAATCAGCATACATCTAATTCTTTCAAGGATTGTTCTGTTCATTCTTTCAACAATACCATTTTGCTTATGGGTATATGTCACACTCCTGTGTCTAAGGATGCCTTGATTACTGCAGTACTGATTAAATTCAGTATTACAGAATTCTAACATACTGTCGGTTCTCGGTATTTTGATCTTCTTACCTATCTGATTTTTATCAAAGTTTTCTGGTCCTTAAAGACCAAGAAAGTGTCAAGACTTAGATTTTAATAAGAAAGTCCAAACCTTCCTAGAATAATCATCAATGGTAAGGAGATTAACCAGATAATGTAGGTATAGGAGCATGCCCCCACAAGTCACTATGTATGTATTCAAGTATGTTTTGTGACTTATGTATGTCAGTCTTAAAGGGCATTCTGTTCGGTTTTCCCATAACACAATGTTCACAAAATGTTGTTTTGAACATTGTCCCTTCCAAAGACACCAGTCTTTGAAAGAAGTTTTAAACCCTTCTCACTAAGATGGCCTAATATTTTATGCCATAATTTTGATTTATCAGTTTGTGTCACTAAATTTAAAGCAGTATTTTGAAAAACAGATTCAAGGTTTATGATATAGATTCCATTAATTTTTGATGAACTGACAATAAGTTTCTGATTTTTATTATATTTGTAAAACCATTATTATTCTCAATTTAATATTTTTCATCATCTAAAACCCCTAAAGAGATGAGATTCTTTCTAAGTGCTGGAACACACCTAATATGATTCAGCCATAGCACTTGACCATTTTTCAATTCTAGAACAATGTTATCAATTTCTTTTACTTAACATGACTCATTCTTCCCCAATTTTACAAAACCATCACTAAGATTGGAAAAATCAGAAAACTAACAGATATTGGGATTTATGTGAAATGAGCAGCCTGAATCAAGAATCCAACTTTGATCAGGCCTCTCTAATGAGAAGACATATGCTACCCCAATATTAGCATTTGCTTCTTTATAGGAAGCAGCAATGGCTAAAGTCCCATTATCATGATTGGATCCACTTCCTAAGTCATTAGCTTTATTAAAGCAATCTTTTATCAGGTGTCCAGTTTTGCCACAATAGTAACACTTTCTATTCTTAGCTTTTCCTTTATACAATTCCTTATCCTTCCCTTTATTATTCCCTCATTTTTTCTTAGAGAAATTTTTATCTTTGTTGTAATTAGCTAGACTGAAATTACTCAAGCCTTTAGTAGGGAATTTAGGATTGGACAAGGATTTCTCTATATGAAGAACTTCCTTATGTTTAGATTTAAGTTCCAAGTCTCTGTTCCTTAAAAAAATTATGGATAATCTCAACAGTTAGGTCACTTCTACCATATTCTAAAGCATTTTTGATATCTTTATACTTATCACCAAGGACATTAAGTAGACCAATTACCTTTTGATCATTTGAGATCTTTTCCCCATAACTAATAAGGTCTTGAGTGATCCTATTAAACCTATCCATATTCTCTTCTGAATCTGCACTATGATCAAACTTGTGATTGAAAAATTGTTTCCAGAGAAAACATTTATTAGGTAAAGACTTAGTAACTTATTGTTTCTGTAAGGCTACCCATAACTCAGCAGTAGTTTCAGTCTCTCCTATTTTACTAATTACAGAATCAGATAGATGTAGGAACAAAGTACTCCTAGCTAATTCATTTTGCTCAATCTTCCTATCTACAGATAAGGTTTCCGGCCAAGATTCATCAATAGTTAGCACATTTTTGTTGCATCAAAAGGGCTTTCATTTTCTGGTTCCAGACACTAAAGTCTTCTTTGTCATCTCAATTTTGAACATCAATTTTAGTGGTCATGCTGTGCAAATGTGTTACTATCATGTTCAAAAAAGTGGACAAATAAGAAAGCAAAAACAGTTTCAATTGAAACAGATCACAAGAAGTACAATGTATCCAACAGAGGTACAAAATCAGAATGTTTACACGCAATAAACAACAATTAACAAATTTAGAATATGCATGCAGGGTTTATACACATAGTATAAACACAATATGAGAATCAATGCAAAGATCAAGTATTCATAACAGTTCAAACGATTTATGATTATCAACCCAAAAACTCGAATATCACATTATACACCAAGTAAGTATATGATATCAAAAGAAAGTAAAAACCCTAATGGATTCCTTAGCCCGAACCCTAATTCCCTCAGATTTTAGGGATCTCTCAAGGATTCTCTGTAAAACAACAATAGATCTGTTAGATCTAATATTTTTCAAAACCAGTAGAGTCAACAAAAATAGATCGTAAAGAGAAAATTTAAAAGAATTTCAAGTTTTGAAGAATTTCTCGCTCTGATACCACTGTTGGTCCCAGATAAAGCGATTATTTTGTGACTTGATCAA
Source organism: Fraxinus anomala (assembly GCA_903798345.1). Classification (NCBI taxonomy): domain Eukaryota; kingdom Viridiplantae; phylum Streptophyta; class Magnoliopsida; order Lamiales; family Oleaceae; genus Fraxinus; species Fraxinus anomala. Next base: position 24,864 of record CAIGRN010039149.1, read on the forward strand.
TTAAACGAAAAATGCACAAAGTAAATTGCAAGCAAGTAAGAAGACGAAGGATTTTTCGGTCCAAGATTCTGGAGATTCGACGACCGCTTCTAACACTTAATCTCCCGTTGAGCATCCGTTAAGATTTTGCTCGAATCCGCTAGAACAACCCCAAAACAAGCAAGACATCAATTACAGAAGAACACTAAGTATTCTGTCTCTCGAAACACAAAATAACCCTCAACAATTATAGCACAATCTCACCAAGAGTTATATATTATCACTCCCTTTTACACTAATATGATTTCACTCAAAAATCATGGAATATACACTCGGAAGAATATCACAATCGAAAGAGTGAGAGAGTGATGATCCAACGGTTGTCCATTTGTCATGTGTCGATGATCTAAAAAAACACCTCAAATAAATAAGGCTAGTTATAAAACACGTTTTCTCCAGTTCTGGAATCTTAACATTGGGCCGGATTGTTGTCATGAACTAACTGGATCAAATGGCAGACTTGGGCTTAAAAATTGCAACATCCAATCTTTACAAACTACATATTTCAATGGATTCACAAGTACTTTCCATATATTTGTTGCTTACAAATTCTTTTCAATCGTAGATAAATTAGATTATTAAAATGGAAATAACTCTCTCAAGAGCGTTTGGGTCCATAGTAGAAAGAGTCATTCTTGACCTTTAATCTTCTTTTGTGAGTGATAAAATACGATAATAAAATTTTAAATTGAGAAATGATGACAACTTAAAATTTTGAAGTTCTCATCCAAAAGATAATAGTCGTTCGAATAGTGTCATTTCGAAGCCTTTTAAAAGCAATCAATCTTCGTGAAAAGAACCTTTGCCTCCACAATCTGGACAATCCCACTACATAGAATCCAAAAAAAAGGGCATATGAAACTTCCCCCCAAAACATCCTAATTATTCATTTTAAACGTTTATTTGTCACAACTTATTTAAAATTTATTTCTTGTTAGACTCATTTTCAACAACATATTCTCCCAATAAATAATTTTTATATGGACACATAATTTTCTCTAAAAAATCATTTTACTTCAAATAATCTCTCGCAGACTAACGCTGAAGTTTCTGACAAACATGTATCTGATTTTTTACATATTGAGATTAGTTATCAAGAAGACAAAATCAACTTACCTCCCCCATCCCGCAAACATGTTATTTACAACTTCCCAAAGTGACCAGCAAAGTTTCTCCACTGAAAAGCCCGTTTCATAATATTTGAGAAGACTGGACAATACAATTGTAATTTTTTTCTTTCTTGAGAGTATCTTGTACTCCAAAAGACTAACCCGTTAATCCTAGTATACCTTGTTTGCTTCTGCTACCTAGTGAGCAAGCTCTAAACAACTGAGCAGCCCACAACTTCCATATTTCGTACTCCAATTCTAAAGTAACAAAAAAGACGAAAAAAATTCTATTCTGCAGATTTTGGCTTTGAATCTAAGCTTCCTGTAGTGCCTTCACCGTCAACAGAGGACAAAGGAAACTTGCAACTAGGATTCATCTTCTTCACTTCCTCGCTCGAATAGATGCAAATTTTCTTGACTATCTTACAGAACTCCCTGAAATAAGAAAATTTTAGGAAGTTTTAATAGCTAATTGAACGTGACTGAGAACAATTTTCGAGAAATTCAAACTACTCACGGCCATGGATCATCGCCGACAAGCATGACATCACCCTCATTGTCAGTGTAAACTATGTCCCATTTTTTTATTGGGCAAAACTCCCCCTTAATCTTGAACATTTTTTCCAGCTCGGTTATAAGGTCATCATAACCTTCTAGTGAACTCAAATCGACAGCACGTCCAACGGAAATCCCTTGCATTTGTACCTTAAGAACAGATTTATTCAAAAGCTAATTCGTAAATGCTCTTTTACTATGGCAGAAATTCATCGAATATAACGAACATACCTTGGTACGGGTTCTTGTAGATGAGATGGAGCTCTGCTTTCTTTGAGTATCATTAGGCAAAACCTCAACTACGTGTTTTCTTTCTTCGGAGAATTTCAAAACACCCTTCTTGTTCATCCTATCAACATCATTAGCACATTTTGAAGTGATGCTTGGAACTGTCGCTTGCTTCTCGACCAGTGGAATAATATTTGCATTGTTCCTCAAATCAATGCCAAATAACCGACATGCTGAAGTAGTCTCGACCTTCTTACTTATATCAACTTGATCAAGAAAATGATCCTTACTTATCCTCAATGAGATGGGAGTGTTATAATCAGAAAGGATAGACCGTACAGATACATTTTTATTGTATTCTGATTCCTGAAACAGGTTTGGAGAATCATTCCTGACTGAAGTAGGGGGCCACATTCCACCCGACGATGTCGTAGCCGTAGTTCCTACATTACAATTGACAAAAAGTTAATACCTGCCTTTCATTTTGGTTCGCTCAAAAGATGATGTAAAATAATATTATATACTGGATGGATGCCGATCAAGAAGTCGAGGTCTTTTGTTCTTTGTAGCATGTTGTGCAATGTCAACAGAAGCAGAAGAAACAAATGGTTCTATCTCCCATGGTGAGATCCTCTCTGACCACTGCTCGGTTGCAGGTTCATCCCATCGTATCTAAAATAAACAAAAGGAATTATTAGTAAAATGAGACGACAGAAATTAACGATTAGACATGCTAGATAAACTCAAAAACTGTTGTTAACCTTTAAAGACCGCCAGTTAGAATCTTTCCAATGTGGAGAGATATCTACAACACCAATTATGGTGCCTGTCGACCTGAAAAGACATCAGTAGAATCAACAACGAAACTATACAAGTTTCAAAGTTGAAACACGGTGCAGGGAAGAAGATGAACAGGGAACCTTCTCTCAAGAGATTCTTCTTTGAATCTCATCTTAAAATGCATGCCCACAGTAAATTTATGTTGTACAGCCTCTAAATATTTGTTCATCCCAATGATGAATTGACTTGCCCTGATACATCATATCAAAGATTAAGTAGACTATGTTTAAATCAAGAGTAGATAGATTTCTTTTATTTTTTCACAGGGTGATTGCCGTACCTAGGCTTGTAATACACCAGAAATAGTGTTTTTGTGGTAATGGCATGCGATACAGAAGCAAGCACTCCAAGATGCATGCTTTCGCTGGAAATAACAGAAGGTGGGATGGGGCTTTGTTGTCGAGCTAGACGGCGAACACCGACTCGCATTTCTCTGTTATCACCCCTGCAAATCAGCGGTTGTAACTCAAACGAAGTGCACTAAGAGCAAAAACATAAAGTCATAACCGGTAAGGAAGCAAAAATTACTGCAAGAAAACGAAAGCATCGCCTGCAACTAATCTCTTAGAGGCGACAAATGTGCTCCAGCCCCTTGTCAGCAAGTGTCTCCGTGGTTGACCTGATTAAATCATGATTATCTTTTTAGTGTATACATTTGATGTAAAACTCTAGCTTCTATTTTCAACTAGCTGAAAGAATACAGAAATTGTTGGTTCTACAATAATACAACGTAAATATCAGAATTCATACCTCGGAATATATGCTTAAATTGCCACTCACAACCATGAAGATCTCTCGCAACCAAATCCTGGCTCGGGATTGCTTGAGTCATATCCTTGAGGATTAACAATAACATCTCAAACGTCAGAACATGTCACAGACCTGATACAGTAAGCTTTGAACAGTATATGACAACACGGATTTGGGGTCGGCTACACGTATACTTCTTCACCATGCTGCAATGTCCATTGCAATCCATACCCTAAGCTTTGAATAGTATTTAAAAAAAAAAACCACCATCGGCTGAATAAAAGAAAAAAAAAACCTAAGTCTTACTCCCGATAGATTTGGGGTCAGCTTCACGAATACTTCTTCGTTATTCTCTGTTTATCACCAGAGCTACTAAGAGATGTAAAGCAACTAGGTCCTTGTAACTACAAATAGGCCATGTTAATTATTTGGTAACTAAATTAACCTCAGAATTATTTGGTTAATAATCTTCTTCCTTGTGCACTCTTTTGCAATAACAAAAGATTGAGAAGAAATTCCTTACCAATGGAGGGAGACATTCATTGGCGTCCCTTCGAAGAATAGAGAACCCTCCATGTGTACTTCTGTCAGATGCAGTCAAAATCTTACAAAAAGAACGAAACTTTTGCTTGGGTGGATTGGGAGGGCATGGATCAGGACTCGTGGGCTCGGTTTGCTACAAGAAAGACAATACAAGGTTCATTTGATACATAAATCACATAACTTTAAAAAAGTTCTAAATAACAAGAATAGCAACACACACAAATGTCAACTTCTTGCAACTATTACTGAATTTCTTCTTCATTGACACAAAATATACCGATATGCCACACTTTTTTTAAATGCAGGAGTTAACATAGACACAAGGTTGAAAATAAAAATGCTAATTGCTTACATCTGGTTCAGGGTGTAATGTGATCTGGGTGTAAACTTCATCTGTTCCAGGTTCAGCCTATCAATAATTGAAGCCAACAAAATTAAAACTGCCAAACAAATCTTTCAAGAAATAAACAAGAAGGTTCAGGTAAGAGGAAACAAACCAGATATCAGAAATGAGAAAATACCAGTAATTGAATATGAAAAACACGACAAAGGATCTTCGAGGGAAGATTGAACCTCGGGATTTGTTTATTCAACTCTTGATTAGTAGATGCCTGCAACTGTACATAAAAAATATGCTTATATCAAACTGCAATTCTAATTAAGGAAATATTCTCGAATGAGGGTAAAGAAAAGCCTACTTGTTCTAAGTGACCCTGAGGAAAATAGTAAACTCTTTCTCCAGTACAAGGAACATTCACCATAGGTCCTGCGCAAGCCTTCCATAGAGCTGTATACAAATCACCGCTTTCTACACCAGTCGAAGGCAATTCGACCAGAGGAAGTATAAGAATATGGGTTTCAGAATTCGCAATTTGACATTCAAAAACGAAGTGTGAATAGCTGAGACATGGCCTAAAAAATTCAAACAAATCAACAGAAGAACGCTAAAGAGAGAAACCATATTAAGAATTTGTTTCTTCAACTGTTGATCAGTGATTTCTGTAACAAGAATTTTAAAAGTTATGCTTGAAGATGATTTGAACAAATCAAGTACAAAAAGAATTGCTAATAACTGAAAATAGAATGATTCTATAAGCAGGGTTAACTAGAAAACACATAAAAATGTAAAATTTGAAGATGAACATCATTCAATATGTTTATCTTAGTATTCTAACAGAAATTAACCTTAAAATGACAAAACCCATGTAAAAGATGAGTGTTCTTTTACCTGCATTTTGAGAGTCTGCCATCATGTGAAGCTGCAGCTCACAAAAGAAGGAAAAGAAGAACGTTGCGAGTTAGAAAAATAAGGAGCTTTGTTTTCAATCACTTCAACCTACCCAAAGTAACCATCATACTCGATAATCCCAACAAAGCCCACTCTTTATTAATCCATTTTCAATAATAAACGAAAATAAATAAATAAAATCTTAATTATCACCTTCTTTTTTTCTCACTTTTCAGTTACAAAACCGCTCATTGCTTTTATACATATAACACATTTCATACAGGAGCAGCAGCACCTGAATCAGACATCTCTTTCTCTCTCTGTCTATAAATACATGATACAAGCGTTTCTCTCCCTTCTTTGTTGCCACGCGTCTTTAGTAACAATTGTGCTACATGCGTCATTTTTTACTTTGAAAATTTAATTTTTTACCAATTTTTTCAATCAACGCATGCCAACACTTGTCCTATCAACATTAATATCATGTACAAGCGTCGTTTTCCTTTAATAATCTTTATCCTGAGTTTGTATATGCTCAATATAATATGATAACAAAAACAAAATTTCGGACTTCATAGAAATGGACAATCTTAATCGAGTTTAATGTTGTTGACAAAAGCAATTATCTGGTTTTATAATATAAACTTCAAATTTTAGTAATTTAGACGACGTGTGGACATTCCACTAGTATGTCTCGTTCAATGCTAGAACATTGTTCTTAGCAGTTTTCTATTTTATTATCTCAAATACTTACTAAGAATATCGAAACAAAGTACGAATTTGGATTATGATCATAGTTATATACGGATTTTACGTGACAAATTAAGAATAACTGCAAGTAATTGTTATTTAGAACATAATTACAGATTGAACCAACTTTTACACTAATGGGTTTGCAACGAAGAAAGGAATTGATACCAACTTTGCATACTGTAAAAGTTAAGCAATCAGCTTGCGTAATATGTTGTATGATAAGATTAAGATACTTGAAAATTGATCCCCACTTGCCACCATTCTTTTCTTTAATTCAGATCAGATGAATACTTTAGAAATGTAAATACAGAATATTGCACAGTTTCGACAGGATTAGATAGGTATATAAAAATTGGCTCTTACATCTCCTTCAAGGTTAAATTCTCCTAAAAAGGCCAAGATAATTAATGTTGAATTAATTATTAACTTTATCTTTTCCATTCGGACTGACAACATTTCACAACACCAATGAGTAATTTCTCAAAATTCATATTTTAGGGTTAGAACCATTTGGTGATGGTGGAATTGAAAATTGCCTCTTTTGGGCACCCCTTTTTGATCTAATCTAATTTTTGGGTGTCAACGAGCCGAATTTCGAAACTCGGGCTCGGTTCAAGCAAAATTAGTTCGAACTTCTTTTTGCCCGAGCCAAGCAAAAGCTCCACCAAAAAATTGAGGCTTGAGCCTTAGCAAGCCAAGCCAACTCGGATTTTTTTTTTTCATGCTACTGCTTGAAACGTTGCAAGCAGCTATTTACTTTTTTTTTTTTAATTTTAATTTTTTGTTTCTAATGAAGCTCAGCTCATCCAAACCGAAATGGCTCATGTTACGGGCCTACCATGTGGCTTTGCCCAATGGTCCCGATACACAAGCCGATTCGACTTGGACTTTTTCTGGGCCGAGCCACAGGCAGCCCGAGCCGACGAGCCATTTTCACATCCCTAATCTAATTAATCCCATATTTCACGACCATTAAATCAATCATTTTCAACCACATTCTTACAAAAATATTTTGTTTTAAACTTAAACTTTTTTCCTATTTATTAACCATATATTCTCTAAAAAAAAATTACTATTCCAAAATATAATTTCCCCCAAAAAAAAACTCATTTTAATGGTTTTCAAAGTATTCTTTTTTATTGCTATTCTCAATTACCACATTTTTTATCTCAACTCTAAGTTCCTTATGAGAATCTTTAATTCCAACACTTTCTTGGTTGTTACATTCCTCCTTTCATTGAGTCATTTTAAAGCCAATCTAAATGTGTTTGATTTATATTTTGACCCTCACATTAATTGTCAGTACATTCCACCCACTTTAGTCCCCTACAAGTATTTGCACACACTTGAGAATCGAATCTTAGATAAGAATCTTCTTATAAACCAAACAGGGCAATGGAAAAGAACTTATATAGGCAACCTCAAATTTCATATAAACCACATAAATGAAAATGGAAGTAGCAAGAGCCGACCACCGTAAGCAAGCGATGCAATTAACCTTCATGACATGACAACTCAAATTGGCCATAAAATACAGTTTCGACATACAATTATAGCAAACATAAATCTGTTGACATCTTAATCCCTCAAAAAACACAGCCTTCTATGTGCCGTATTGGCTCCACAACAAAATCATCCAAATGCTATATCTGGATGCATAATAACATCATCAATATTCAAGCAAACTCAACAGACGATTTAACACAAGGTGATGCTGGTCGACTGTATCCTGGCAAGTGAACGGGGGACTTTGACATTACCACACACGAAGTTTAGTCCAGAGCGAAAATGTACAAATGCATGATACCTTTGCCGATTGATTCAACTTGAGAATTCTACATTATCACATATGTATGCTTCAATGACGAGAAACTGTAAACCGTGACCACAAACCATGCTACAACCATCATTATTATATTGTTCCTGGAAGAAAGACCGTGTATGTAGTTAATATATACAAAATAAAAAAGATAACAGAAATGTTTGGAAAAGGAAGTAGTAGCAGCACCATGGATTCATGAAAATTAACTGAAGTTAGGACGATGCATTTCAAGATTTGAGAAAATGAAGTACAAAGCTGCAAAAAGAAACTAAAAAATAAGATTAAAGGCCTGCTTGGGAGTCCTTTTTTAACCCGTTTTGGATGACACCATTTATTAAGGATTAAAAAAATAGGCGTTTGCTATTTCTTTTTGGACACTAGTTTTGGATGTTTAAAAACTACCCAAAATTGGTATAGTATAATTTTGATCGGTTTTCTCAACCCACCAAATCGACGAATTGTAGCCTTTTCTCATACTTCTAATTTTACCGTACATAAAATAATTCTTTTCAACCAACATATTTTGTTCAAAAATAACATTTAATAAAAATATTAACTAAAAACTTATTTATAAGAAAACAAATTACATTATAATTAAAAAATTACTTATAAGTAAAATATTGCTTCTAAGATAAAAAATAACTTTTATGTAAAAAATTGTTTATAAAGTAAAAATACTACTAATAAGACAAAAAAAATTCACTTATAAAATATAAAAAAGTTACTTATAAGTTAAAAAATACTAACTTAAAATTTTAAGTAAATGTTTAACTTTTTAAGTTAAATATTAAATTTCATGTAAAAAAATTACCTATAAGTTAAATATCATTTATGAGTAAAAAAAAAACATACAAGAAACTATAAACTGAAAATTTCATTAAAGAACATATATGTAAGTTTATTCTTTTAAAAATATTTCAGAACCAGTGGTTAATAAACTCTCAAGCATGAGTTGAACTATTTTAATATTTTAAAAACGCTCATATCAGGGTACCCCAAAACTCCCAAGTAGGCCCTAAATCTAAAGCATCATAGCTCACAATGTGTATTTACAACGGAAATCCAACATAATAAGTAGGAGCAAATCAAAGTTCACTTTGAGCTATCAAATAAATACAGGACGCATGGGGCAAATTGCTGGAATAAAAGCCACAATGACTTTCCTAGCTGCCTTTTTAAGGTAAAAATGTGGCCGCTATATGTTTTTCTAAGAAAAACCATGATGAATATGCAAGCAACCTAGCAATGAAAATATCTACTATATATAAATAATGAAGAGCATCTAACTCAGCGGTTAAAAAATATCACCATTGAGGATAATATCAACATTTCATGGGTTAAAACAGCAACTTAAAAGGTTCAATGGGAAATCACAACAATTCTATTATTAAAATTAAAATATTTTTCCTATCTTTTACTTACCCTGCTGATGTTGCAATTGAATTCAATTCAGTTTAGAGTTAGACTAGCTGACATCCTGATGCATTTTGTACGTCAAAAATCTAATATACTATAATAACCAAACACCATTTTGACATTGAAAAGAAAGAGCATAAAATGCTAATCACATCTAGATTAAGATAATTAAATTTTGTTTAGCAAATCCATCAAGTTTTACAAATCATAATATCATATTTTACAACTGTCATGATACATCAACAAACTTTATCGCGATGATAATGCAAAGAACAGTGAGATGAAGATCAATATCTATTTACTCTCATTTTTATGTCACTCCCCCTTTTTTTTTTTTTTTTTTTTTTTTTTTTTTTTTTTCTAACACTCATTTTTAACTACGCTTCCTCACAATNAGATGAAGATCAATATCTATTTACTCTCATTTTTATGTCACTCCCCCTTTTTTTTTTTTTTTTTACAGGGATACTTAATAAGCAAACCTTACATATGTTTAAAATACCATTTGATTGGAGAAGTGAGTGCAGTGAACATGAAATTTGAAGCTTTTGAACATTGAGTCAAAATATTTTGTATGTCCACCAAGATGATTTTTTCTTTCTTTTTTTTAATTTCAATAGTAATGGGCAAGAATAAGTGTCAATTGAAAAAGAACTTATTTTTATTTTAGCATCTATTATGGTAGTAATTTCTTTTAGACATTAGTTATGTTCCTACTGAACCAGTAAAATTGGATAATCTAGCTATTTTTTGAAGAAAATGTTTTGCATTACTTATAGTTTTGGCATAAAAATTAAAGTTTACTATCCATTATGACTACAAACATAAAGCAATGATGATGAACAAAATTCAAGAGGAGTTTTATAAAATATGTGAACTCTACTAGTTTCTCCTATGATTCTCAGCTGAAAATCTGTAGTAAGAGCATGTGGCAATTATCGCAGCACAGTCAGTGCCCATGGTAGCTATCACAGCATGCAACTTCAGAAATACCTTTTCAATATGATATGACATCCTTTTATCTTCTAATTTTTTAGGAGTTTTTTCAAACCTTTATTTTAAAAGATAAAAATGTTCACCTTTAAACAATAAGGAACATTATCACCGTTGTATTGGTCATATAAATATTGCAGCACATATATCTACCCAGAATGCTTGACTTCTTAGCAACAAACCAAGAGTACAATAATTCATCATAGGATCTATGAAAATCAGATTGGTCTTCGCAACGTTAATGCACATCTGAGGCAAAATTGAACTGACAAGGTGCAGGTATCAGATAGTAATGCAAACCTACAATATGTAGATCCAAAAACATGCAGCTCAAAGGTTAAAAAAAGTGATGAGAAAACATCATAGCTAATAGTACATCTAACTTTTCCCCTTTTTAGTGCATGGACAATTGATTCCATAAACACTATTCTTAACCACCCCAATTGTAACAAAACAGTTATAAAATATTTTAATACTTCATAGACAAACAATAAATGCAAAGTAACAGGTGAAACAGCAAAACTTACCATAAAACGGCTAGTTTCTTAAACTATGGTAAGATTGTAAGAGTTGCAAAGTTGAAGTAATGCAGCTTGATTTGCTGGCTCAAGATTTTCATTAATGATCCGCGGGTATGTTCCAGGTGAACGAGCAGAAAGATTTGCCAAAGATGCAACCAAAAATTGCTTTGGATCATTGATTTCTGGCAGAGGATCCTCTTCTCTCCTCCCAGTATTGTACAGGTTAACGTAAGTGGTATTATAACCCACAGTCTCACCAAAATCTGGAACATCAGGCTCCTCTTCCACTCTTTCCTGTTCTGGGCGTGATAGGAGAGTAACAATGCTGTCCAGCATTTTCCCCCAAAGCTTGGAATCTGATGGCGTCAGTGATTCACATATAAGTCTGGTAGAAGCAACAGAAGTTAATTTAAGCTCAAGTGTACCCGTGATCAGCTTGAGATTGGGTATCCAAAACTGCTCTAAAATTGTACGAAAAACATCAGGCTGCACGGCATTCATCGAGCCTAAAAGGTTTTGAGTACCATGCTTGACCAGAAAAAGTGACATAAATATCACAAGAGATTTGATATACTTCACTGTTCTGTTATGCTGGAGCCGATTAAATATAGCAACCCAAATGTGGCTAATGTAGGGTGAGATCACATCATACCCAAGGTTCTCAATCACGGTGTTTAGCACATAAAATCCTTGTTCACCAGAACTAGGAGACAAAACTAATGTGTTAAATATACCAAGGACGTTAGATAATCTCCCTTGCTGGTTCAGCTCATGTGGAGCCTTTCTAAGAAATGCTTGAAGCAAACGCACAAGGGCAGGGACATTTGCAGACTTTTTCCATGATTCGGGTAAAAGGAGTATTGCAAAGATCTCCATATAATTCCCAGGTAAAGGAGGCCGATTCAAGTCAACAAGCTGAGCTAGCAGCTGGAATGCATAAGGGAAGAACTCTGTCACGTCTCTGGATAAGATCATCTCTAGACTGGGGAGAAGGCTTGCCTCAAATGCAGATATGAGAGATGGATCCTGCTCACAAGCTCGTCTGACGAGAAGAGCCACAGATTCAAACAGATAGTGGTTAAAAATAGGATTCTTTGGGTTCAAACAGACTTTATTCAGAACAGTTGTCAGGCCATTGATGCAAGGTAAAGCAACGTCACGAGAAACATTAGCAACCCCAAGAACTCTCATTATACACTTCATCACATACTGATTCTCCTCAGATTCTGGCTTCTGTAAAGCATTAAAAAGGTTTGTCATCAAGAGAAGTAAAAATGGACCAATGTCCGTTGCTGAGTATCTTGCCTTTCCACTTTCATCTTTGACCAGCAAAAGTTTCTCAATACAGCTGGCAGCATAAGAATGGACCACATTCGACTCTGAGCCAAGGAAGCGAACAACATCAGGTAGCAAAGCCATTGCAATAGGTTTGGAGATCTGATTCCTAAACATGGTGAAAAACTTCAATGCACCAGCCTTCAACATAGGAAACCCGTCCACATCCTGACTTTGCAGCTCTGGCACAATAACAGACCCAAAAAAGCTCTCAACATTAACAAGATCAGTGGAAACAGAACTTCCGCCTGCCTTCTTCGTGGCAAGAGAAACAACCAAATAGATAGCACAGTCCTTGTGTTTCCAATTTGCAGCTGGATTCTCAGAAAATGAGGCCAAAAGCAACTGTATCTGAGCTGATACCTTCTCAGTGACATTCTCCTTGTAATTCGTAGCAATCCCCTTAAGAAGTTCACAAGCAATTCTCCTTCTCGTGTCAAGATCACTCCCTTCCATATCCCTTCTTATGAACTCTACATAATTCATCTCAAACAACTCCTCATCCTCATCCCTTAGCATCACATTAGGAATCACGATACTCCGACAAATCTGATGCAAAATGTCATCCCTAGCAAACAAAGTATGGTGAACGCTAGAACTAACAATGGTCAAAAACTTAATAGCAGTTACAGTTAGCCTTTCCCGACTAGAAGCAGCAGATGCAACCACCAAAAGTGCCCACACTGCCTCCACGAAACCACTCAAATATTTCTGAAACAAGTCCTCCTCTTTCTCCATATAGAGACTAATATTCTCACACACAGCAGCTCGTAACTCATCGACCAATGCACGCCCATCATTTCCACTATCCTCAAGAGCAGGGTACTTTACAGTCAAATATTTCTTGAACTCAATCATCCACTCTTCCATATGGTCCTCAAAAAACTCAGGCAACTCCATAAAATTCAGGGAATAAAATATCCTACAACACAACCTCTGAGACTCTATGTACGGCTTAAGGGAATTTGCATTAGCAGCGCCAGAATTGCTTACCTGATCTAACAGACTTGCAGTACGTTTAAATACTTCCAACAATGGTTTTGCAAAGTTATCAAGACAGTATTTCAAATCAAGCAACAACTCATTGGTCTTAAACTGATACCTAAATTTCTTAAACAACGAATTAATGGTGGTCAAAACCCCACTTACAGAAACATAATCATTGGCCTGACTTAACCCATCGAGAGTCTGGACAAGCTCTGGCAATAACGTAGGCCATGCTTTGGGGAAATCATGTTTCCCAATTATGGTCAGGGCTTCACTGAGCTGTGCTTGGATTCTGGGGGACGAATTCACCATTAGAGTTACAATTAACGATTTGATTTGCTCCTTTTCCGGGTCAGGTATAGCGTGGGTTTGAGCAATTGACGGATCAGTGGCCTGCAGGGCCCAGCGGGCCTTGAGGGTGTTCTTGAAGTTGACTGCAGCAGACTGACGGATCTGCTCGTCCACTGAGGGTTCAGCAACAAGGCGGAGCACGGCGAGGCCGTAATTAGGCTTATCAGCAGCCTCTGCCAGCGCCGCCTCCGCACGACGGCGGGGCGCCGGGTGTGGGGATAGGGTGTTGAGGAAACATTGTGAGAGAAATTGTAAGGTCTCAGGGTTCCACTCCATCTTTATCTCAACTTCACTGCGTGCGTGCCAATTTTAGGATTAGGGTTTTAGTGAAATATAGAAGGTATCATTCAAATCAAATTACAGCTAGAAATTTGATTGTATATATTTATTCTACAAATACGATGAAGATATATACGAGTGTAAGTAAATGTAGAGAGAGAGAGAGAGAGGATTACCTGAGATATTATATAGAGAGAAATTTGCTCACACGCACTGAAAATTTGAACAAGAGGGTGAAAAGGAGGGAGGCAGAGAGCACGAAATGCTGTAGTAGTATAGATTTATGGGTCTAAGACTTGAAAATGAGTTGGGCTTCAAAATTAGCCCATTGGGTTATTGCATTAATAAGTAAGAATCTCGCATGGACAGGGTTAAAAAGAACTCTACTTATCTATTTTCTGTGATTTGAATTCTTGTTCCTGATATGGGGTAGTTAGGGCTTGTGAGATTCTTAAAGCTCGAATGCTAATTTTGGTGAGTAATCTCTAATTTTTTTGCTTTGTAAGCGTGGACCTAAATATGGTGAGTGAAAGGTTTAGGGTCTTTCCTATGTGAGACTTTTGATAGGTTTTACCGAGTTGTTCATGTAGAGTAATGTTATTTAGTACCAATAATATTCAACATCAGCCTAAAGGGTCACATTTGTGACATTAGATATGGTGAGGGAAAGGTTTCGGGTCTCTCCTATGTGAGAATTTTGATAAGTTTTACTGAGTTGTTCATGTAGAGTGTGTTATTTAGTATTAGTGGGTATTAAACATCAGTTTAAGAAGGCACGTTTGTGATATTAAATCTTAGTTTCAACACCCTCTAGCTATGATTACTCTAATTTTGCTTGTGCTACCTTAACTTCATTTTCATGAATTGTTGAGTCATGAACCAAAGTTCTATTTGGAGGCCATTGAATCAGCAAGTAGACAAATTGATACTTCGTGTAAAAATAAAGTGTGGGTTCAAGTAGCTAAAGCCTAAATAACCTTTTGAAGATGCAAGTAGCTTTATCCTTCTCATCATAAATAAAAAAGTGAGTTTTTTTTTTTTCACTATTCACAAGCCGTTTGGCCACCGAAGCCTAGCCGAGTTGGTTGAACCGCGTTCCCCAGCCATCAGTGTATAACAATATTCCTATTTTTTTTAAATTTACGTTTGATTCAGTATTTTAAGTTACAAATATTCGTTTTAAGCGATTTAAAATTTGTTGGAAATGTTGAAGTACGGCTAAGATAAATATATGATCGATAAATTTTACGATTTTTTTTTAACATTTGATTCAGTATTTGAAGTTACAAATATTCGTTTTAAGCGATTTAAAATTTGTTGAAAATGTTGAAGTATGACCATGATAAATATATAATCGATAAATTTTAAATATCAAAATAATTTTATATTAATTATGAAACGTAGAGTTGTGGTTGTTTATATTTCTTTTCAATCCCAACATCATTCCAATGTCATTTT
>CAIGRN010039156.1:0-13917 GCA_903798345.1 Fraxinus anomala
TTTTTTGTAAGGCTTGTGAAAGATCGTCTGTAATTGCTAGAATTTCAAACATAAAATGGAGACCGAACACAAACTCAAAATCCTGTATAGTGTTCATCTGTCTTGTGACCATTGATATCTGATCTGAATTTATGCTATCTTCTGATATATCATCAAGAACATCTATGATAGCATTAAACATATTAAAAACATGAGTAATTTTCAGTAAGTGTGAGCCCCGTCTAGTATCACCTGGGCATGCCAAACTCACTTCTTGAAACTTACCACTACCACCACAAAGTTCCTCAATATTAAGTTTCTCCAAAATATCGACATGGTAACTTGTTCGAAGAGCATCTACACGCGTACATGATACACCAACCAAATTCACAATAATAGAAAGCATGTTAAATAAATCACCAAGCATATCATTCCTACGTGCCATAGAAACAACAACTAGCTGAAGTTGGTGAGCAAAGCAATGGACATACATAGTATATAGGTTCTCTCTTAAAATTAAAGCTTAGCTCCATCATAAGATTGACCTCTCAGGCTAGATTTGCTCAACCCATGCATAGAAAAAATTGCATCAATGGCATCCTTCAGTGATTGGACACAAGATATTAGGATCATATAACTCAATAGGAGAGCTTTTTCTTGGATCAGATACAAGATCATCCGAATTAAATCGATCCCGACACTTTTTCGTGTTATTTAACACGTCGGCTACTCGACTAGAAGTAGTGGTGGGACTAGATGCACCACTAGAACTAAAAGAAACAGGAATGAACTTCCGTTTCGGTTGAAAAAATCGTTCAATAATCTACAATTGTAAAATTCCCTAATTTATTTTTCCAGCTCAATTGATTAAAAAAATCAGAGTACACATTATTTGAATTGAAATCATAATTCCCAAATGGGGCAAATCACAGCTTACAACTCAATCACCCTAAACCTTAAATTAAAATTATTAATTCAAACAATAGTGCAACATAAATTATTTACCCTAAATGACCAAATCACGAATTCAAAATTTCACAAATCTGTGAAATGTGAAATCACAATTCAGTTCTCATTTCTCATTTCAAATTTATGATATTGATACAACTAATTTCTCATTTCAAATCAGTGAAAACTGAAAAGTGGCAATTAATTCATTATTTTAATTTATTCATACTCATACATGCTACAATATAAATCATGATTTCAGTCACAACTCATAAATAAAAAAAAAAACTAAAACAAAACAAAAAAACTCACGGGTTCAAGCGGCAAGCTGGAGCGGGTCACTGGACCTTCCGGATACTAGCACGGCTGGCTGGACCGGTGGTGGTGGAGGATCCATCGACAGACAGGATGGGAGAAAAAGGCCGAATTCAAGTCACCAAGGAAGAGAAAATTTTTGATTTGGAAATTGGAATTGAAATTGAGGAAATTGGAAAAGATTTAGACGAGCTGAACATATATATAATTAAAGATTGAGCCGCAAAACAAATGGCCCAATTACAAAATAAAAAAAAATAAAAAAAGGGAAAATGGCCGCCCAACAAATGGCCCAATTACAAAACAAAAAAAATGCAGACGTGTCGCCCAACAAAATGCCCAATTACAAAAATTAAAAAATTAGAAGGGATGGGCCATCCAACAAAGGGCCCAATTTAAAAAAACAAAAGGGGGATGACGAAGAACCAGGCGAAGCAAAGCCGCAAAACCTTCGCCTCTCCCGAGCTGGCACTAGTCTCCGTCTTTCCCAACGGCATGGCACTATTTTGACAGAGCCCACCACATGCGGCCGCGCCCCTCGTCAGGTGCTGGGTCCGCCACTAGCTGCTGCCAGGCAAAAAAAAAACTTGCTGCTACTAGGGAAAAAAAAAAAGAGAGAAGGAATGAATGAATGAAAAGAAAAAAACGGAGTTTTTCCTTGAAGTCAAAGTTGGTGGTGACTACAAAAAGGGAGTTAAATACACACAGAGCTTGAAAAAATGAGATGGCAGAAATATAAATTTCACGTTTCGTTAATTTTTGGTAATGTCATTCCATTTTTGCGTGTTCTATTTTTATAGTATGAGTAACTAATTTTCATATTAGAGAAAATAATGTAGACGATTTGTGATCCTTTATTTTTCTATTCAAGATTTCTGTGATTTTTTCTTATATGTGTTAGTTTTACTATGAATTTAATGCATTGAAACCTAATATGACGAAAAACGGCAAAATCCAAATATGAAACATTGGAGAGAAATAATACATTAAATGAGTTGGAGTTAAATGAGCATCAATAGACTTGTATTGAAAATTTTAGTTGGACCTGTGGTTGAAATATATATATACACACACACATTCAAAAAAGGTGGCTTGGGGGATTGGAATTCCTTGGGGAGGACAAAGAGGAAAAAAAAAAGGCGACTGTAAAAAAGAAAACAAGGAGACGGCTGCCGGCAAGAAAGGAAAAAGAAAAAAAAAACGTAGAGAGAAAAGAGGAGAGAAGAAACAGACTACCAGATAAAGAAAGAAGAGAAAAGAAAAAAGAGGGAAGAGGATAAAAACGACTACTACCAAGGAGAAAAAAAACTTGCTGCTGGGAGGGGGGAAAAAAAAAAGAGGAGAGAGAAAAAGAAGAAAAGAAACAAAGAATGAAAAGGGCAAAAAAAATTTCCTTAAAGTCAAAATTGATGGCCGCAAAAAGGGAGTTAAATATACACACGTGGAGCTTGAAGAAAGGAGATGGCAGAAATATAAATCTCACATTTAGTCAATTTTTGTTAATGTTGTTCCATTTTTGCGTGTTTTTATTTTTACAGTATGAGTAAAAAAGGAGAAGGAGGACTTCACTTCAAACCCAATGAAGAAGTGCATATGCCCGAAATCCTTTTTAAGGGAAGCGTGAGCTCAATTTTTAATGGGACGTGGATAAATTCTTCATTGTTACCTATAAGTATCATTAACACAGTTTAACATTAGTTTAGAGATTATTTTTACAATGAACTAACTAGGAGTGATTTATAGTATTTTAATTTGCGTATTATTTTTATATTGTGGTGTTAAATGTAATAGTTTTTAATTGTGGTATTAAATGTAATGCTTCTTTTCATTTATTAATAAATACAATATTTTAATTAATTAAATGTAATTTTTTTATTGGACTATTTCAGAGAAAAAAGTTATCATCAAATACTCACATTTAAAAACATTTTTTAGCTGAAACTTTATATATACAAGTTTAGTAATATGACACTTGAAAAAACCCTCTCTCTGAGTAGTCTGGAAAACCGGGACAAAAGGAACCTGTATTCACTAATATTTATGTATTAAAAACGAGTGTTACATGGCCAAATGACCTGATTAGGATTTCCAATGTCTTTAGATTAACGATCAAATTTTACCAAGAAAACCGAATTTTACAAGTAGGTTTATTTGTTGGGTTAAACCACTTTGTCAGAAGAATAATATCAGAAGTAATGTCAGAATCATAGGTGACGGGAGGTGATTTGATGGAAAAGATAACTATATTTTAAACAATTTAATAATAGAGTGTCATGTGATATTATGTCAATCATTGTGTCAATTATTTCAAAACTGTAACATGATTCTTATTTGTTCATAGAAAGCCATGTATGAGAAAATTGAAATAAAAGAATATGCTTGTTAAAAGATTATTTTCTTGATTAGCTTTCAATTAGTTAGATTGATTAACTTGAAAGTTTTGCCCAAGATCCTAGTTAGAGTAGGTTGATTGAATATGGCCTATCATGAGTGTTGAATTCATAATTTTTTTTAAATTTTCTTTAACACATCTTTCTCGTATAAATCGTATTCCTTTTTTTTTCTAACAAATACGAGATGGCAAGACTTAAATCCATGGTATTTGTTTGCTCAATTAAGCTACTTGTACAATTTTTATTTTTATTTTTATTTTTTTGCACTTTTGTTTACAAATGTTAAGATGGCTTGCATTTGACTCTTGATTTTAATAAATGATATTCAAATCAAGGGTTAAAATGTGTACCACCTCACTATTTGTCAAATAATTGGTAAAGGAAACTATACAAGTAGCATGGTTTTTGTTTGTTATATACACTATCATGTTGCATGTGACCTGAAAGTTCTAAGACACATTTGTTTATTTTCATTTAATTTTTCGACTTACCTAGTAGCTACACAATTTAGAACCTATTAAATATCAATCGTGCTACAATGTCATATGCCTTAATATAATCTGTAAAGTCCCAAAAATAATAATAATAATATAGAATAGAATTAATTATTTTATGTGCTTTATATTTTATATTTTGGAAAAGTTGGAGAACTAAAATGACATATATATTAAATTCAATTTTATTGAGGTCAAATATTTAAATATTGATAGAGTAATGATAAATATATTAATAGTAGGTTCGATGGATAGCTCGTAATTAATTATGTATATTAAACTAGAGAAAAATTCGATTCGGATAAGTCAGCTCCAATATATTTCAGTTTGAAGAAGTTGATGAGAAACTAGTTTTGCAATTTAATTGAAACCTTGAATGAAAATGTGCTTTGCCACGTGTAATATATATGTAGTGTTTTATTTTTATTTTGAATTGTATGGATTAGGAGACACATGTAAGTTAAATATTAGATAAGGTAGTTTTTGTTTTAAAATGATTTATTTGTTTTGATTTTGGGATATGATATAGATGACTTATTGATTAGATAGGGAAGAACTAACTGTTGATTGTATAGAATATCGAGATTGAGACTTTTAGGTTAAAAAACACGACATTTGACAATTTTTATACTTACAAGAATTCATTTTTCCCTTTCAACTCTAAAGACCATGCAAAAGTTCTTACTATTTGCCCTAAAAAAATAAAATATATGGATACACATATCCGGTGGTAGCAGCAACACGGGCAGAAAATAAAGTTTGCAATGTGATTTTGAATTCTACTTTTCAAAAACTGTTTTTATCTAACAAGGTAGGATTACGAAGTGCAAGTGGTTTATTCCGTTTAATTAATTTTTCATGTTAATAAATATTATGCTAATGAAAGCTACGATATGATATGTAATGGTCATCTGGTATCAAAGATATGATATATTTGAGCTTTTACCAATTTCTAAAAATATGATATGACAGTATGATATTTTTGACGCATTGATTTAATATTTTTATTATGATTGCACCATTAATTCGTGTCCTATTGAGTATTCTCATACTCACCATTTTTCCCTACCTCACAGGTTAGAATCGGTCATTAGTTGGCGGGTGATGGGGGACGGGCTGGTGCTTGGATTTATGGAACTCAATAAAAGAATAATTCGGTGTAATAAGGCTTTTTTTTTTTTTTAATTTCAGCAATTTCTAGTTTATTTCGTAAGGATTTTTTACTTAGAAATTTAGCACATGTTTTATTGGGTTATAAATTTAAAATTGTGTTATGCTTTATTGGTGGAATTAACATTTTATTATTTATCTAATAAATGCGATATGTATGTTTTTTAATATTTATTTGGAATATATTTTATTTGGTTATGATATTCTTCTATCAATTAAATTGTGCTCCTTAATTTCATATATTTACACCGTTGAAGTTAATAGTTTTGGTAACGATTTAAAAATTAAATTTTGAGTCGTTACAGTTTGGTATCAGAGTTTTAAATTTAATTTTTTGTGGACCCATATGTATTTACATAACTTGAGTTTTGAAAAAAAAAATATGCATAAACAGTGACATGCTGACGGTCGTCACTATTCATGTGAACAGTGGAAACAAAAAAAATATTTTAAAAAAATTATTTGTCAATTTTGAGGTGTATTTCTAAGACTAAAATAATTGTTATATTTATTTAAAATATAAATTAGGCACGTGTGTATTTTTTATTTTTTTTAGTAACTAGTATTTTATTTTCAATAAAAAATTGATTTTTTTTTTGGTAATAATTAGTCATGAATGATGGTTGATAAATCTTCTAGAATATTTCTTCAACTACTGTACCTTGATCGACCATACATATATATATATACATATATATATATATATATATATATATATATATAAGAAGATAAATTTATTCAAACATTTTATATAATTTACATTTTTAAATTACCTACTTTTAAATTTTAAGATATGTGTGTTTTTTCTCGCTAAATTCATAATTTGTATTACGATAGTATAGGTATAACGTGTCAGACTTAGTACTGGTAGTACTGGTACGTGACAAGTGAATTAATACTAATTTTAGTATATGGCACCACCTACCCACACGAATTTGATGCGTGATTTGTTGCGAGCGGTACAAGAGTTGAGCAGACAGAACCAAGTGCCTCCACCACAAAATGCACCACCACAGCAAGATGCATCTCTATTTGTACTTGGAGCCATTTCAGTGGTTGAGCAGTTTCATAGGTACAAGCCTCTTACTTTTGATGGTAGTTCTGACCCATTGACTGTTGAGGAATTGATTAGAGGTCTGGAGCTTTTCTTTTGACACATTGCTTGTACGGATGCATAGAAGGTACTATGCGCAAAGTTATGTTTGTTGGAATGACCAGTCACTTGTGGGAATCTGTCTCACAAACTAAGATCGAATAGCAGCAGCGTAATATGACTTGGGAGCAGTTTAAGGATGAAGTAATGTCGAAGTTCCACAAGCTTTGAGAGACTTCAAGGAATTGGAGTTTCTACAGCTCAAACAAGGCAACTTCTCGCTTACTGATTATGAAAAGTAGTTTGAGAAGCTCTCAAGGTATGCCCCAAACTTGGTAGATACAGAAGTTACGAAGATTAGGAGGTTTGAAAATAGACTACGACCAGAAATCAGCATGATTATTATGTCATATCGTTTCACTTCATATCGTGAAATGTTGGAGATGGCTCATGTCATTTTATATCAGATGACTACATTTGAGCAGTATGCTCAGCAGGGCACGGAGTCATTTGGAAAAAGAAAGTGGAACGATCGAGCAAGGACAGACGTAACTGGCAAAATAAAAGACTAAGCACAAGTGTTAGTATCGGTGGGAGTAAAAGTATTACACTGTGCTAAGTGTAATAAACTTGACGTGGGTGAATGCTTATTTGGAAAGAACATATTTTTCGGTGTGGTAAGTCAGGACACATTACTTTAAACTGTACAGAGCCTCTATAGAATAAGGATGACGATCAGGACAAGAACAAGAAAGGGAAGGTCCGAGTTTTGCACTGAATCGACATTAGGCGGAGCAGGATCCGAATGTGATAGCAGGTATTTTATTATTATTCGAAGTACCTATTTATGTTCTTGATTTTCCCTCCTCTGTCGCTACTATAATTACGAAAATAGATATTCTATTATTATCTGATGTAACTGCTTACGTACGTTTTGACTCTGGGCTACATATTCTTCTATCTCTACATTCTTATCGCTGGATCTAACTTTGCCTGTGTGAAAATGAATAAAGAATTAGATGTTAGCATCCCTTCAGGAATAACTCTTTGCACAAATCAGATGACTAAGGCGATGAAGTTAGAGATTGACGAAAAAGTACTGCTGGTAGACTTATACCTTTTAGAGATGAAACACTTCGACGTTATTCTAGGCATGGACTGGTTGCGACTCAATCATGCGATCATTCAATGTCATGAAAAAGAAGTGTTGTTTCACAAACCGGGAGAAGAATAGTTATATTTCTTTGGAGCAAGGTTCAAATCTCTACCTCGCATTGTATCGACTTTATAAGCGAAGAAGATGTTGAGAAATGAGTCATGCTAGGAATTCTTAGTTAATATCATCGGTTCTACACATACAGAAACAACCGTTAATGATATTAACGTTATACGAGACTTTGCAGACATATTCTCAGAAGATTTACCAGGCATTCCACAAGTTAGGCAAGTGAAATTTACAATTGACTTAGTTCCCGATAGGACGCCAGTTTCTAAGGTCCCGTACAGAATGGCATCAAAAGTACTTCAAGAATTGAAGTTACAGTTGGAAGAGTTGCTAGAAAAAGGTTTCATTCGACCGAGTGTATCTCCTTGGGCGATCCAGTACTTTTTGTGAAGAGAAAATATAGGAGTATGAGGATGTGCATTGACTATCGAGAGTTGAACCATCTGACTATCAAAAATAGATACCCGCTTCCAAGAATATAAGATTTATTCGACCAATTAAGGGGTGCAACAGTATTTTCAAAGATCGACTTGAGGTCGAGGTACCATCAGCTGAAGGTTAAGGCAAGAGACATACCGAAAACTGCTTTCAAGACTCATTACGGACATTATGAATTCACTTCATGCCCTTTGGTTTAACCAATGCTCCAACTGTATTTATGGATCTAATGAACTGGGTGTTCCATCAATACTTAGACCAGTTAGTCATAGTATTTATTGACCACATACTCGTGTACTCTAAAGATAAGAAGCAACATAAGGAAAAACTCTGAGTAGTATTGAAACTTTGAGGAAAGAGAAATTATATGCCAAATTCAAGAAGTGCAAATGTTGGCTCGATCAAGTAGGTTTCCTTGGTCACGTACTTACCATCCAGGGAATTAAGGTAGACCCAGTTAAAGTGTAAGCAGTAACTAATTGGCCTAAATCAACCAATGTAGGTGAAGTTCGCAGTTTCTCTTAGGTTGGCTGGATATTATTGGAGATTTATTGAGGATTTCTCAGAAATAGCAAGTCTGACGACTCAGTTGACTAGAAAAAGTATGAAGTTTCAGTGTACGAAAATGTATGAAAAATGTTTTCAGGAACTAAAGTAGAAATTAGTTTCGGCTCCTGTATTGACGATGCCTGAAGGTTCAGATGGGTTTAAAATATATAGCGATGCCCCCAAGCAAGGTTTAGGCTGTGTTCTGATGCAACATGAAAAGATGATTACTTATGCATCAAGACAATTGAAGTAGTATGAACAGAATTATCTAACGCATCACTTAGAGCTTGTAGAGATAGTTCACGCCTTAAAGATATGGCTTCACTATCTGTATGGAGAGAAGTGTGAAATACATACAGACCATAAGAGTCTCAAATACTTCTTCACACGGAAGGAACTGAATATGAAATAGATGAGATGGTTTGAGTTAGTGAAAGATTACAACTGTACAATTATTCACTATCCGGGTAAGGCTAATGTAATCGCAGATGCCTTAAGTATAAAGATAGGATCGCAGTTAACAGTTTTACCCACAATGCAGGAACACTTGGTAAAGGACTTTGAGAAACTAGGATTGAAAGTCATCATGCCACCATCTCAAACTACAGTGAGAATAAAAGCATTTATAATACAACCTACTCTTCAGGATCGAATCAAGGAAGCACAGGATAAAGATCAATTCCTACAGAAAATTAAGGTTGATGTTGGTTCAAACAAACGTATATGTTTTGAAGTATCTATAGATAACACACTGACTTTTAGAAAAATGTTGTATATACATAAAGATGAAAGTATAAGAAATGAGATATTGGAAGATGCTCATTCTACCCCGTATACTGCACATCCTGGCAGTACGAAAATGTGTCGAGATCTCCGAGATACATTTTGGTGGAGAACATGAAGAGAGGAATTGGTTTGTTCGAAGAGAACAAGTCAAGGTAGAATATCAAAGGCCATCAGGACTGGTAAAACCGTTGGATATTCCAAAATGAAAATGGTAACACATAGCGATGGACTTTGAGTTGGGCTTTCCGAGATGAGCAAGAAGTCACAATGATATTTGGGTAGTGGTTGATCGTTTGATCGTTTGACGAAGTCTGCCCATTTTTTGCCAATCAAAGTAAATGTTAATATGGAACAGCTCACATAGTTATATATCAGAGAGATAGTTAGATTGTATGAGTTCGAGTCACCATCGTTTCAGATAGAGACCCGCGGTTCGCATCGAAATTTTGGAAAAGCTTACAAGAAGCCATGGGGATGAAATTGAAATTTAGCATTGCTTATCATCCACAAACGAATAGACGGTCAGAAAGGAACCATTTAAATTCTTGAAGACGTGTTGAGGGCGTATGTTTTGGATCTTGGTGGTAGTTGGGAAGCACATGTACAGTTAGTGGAGTTTGCTTACAACAATAGCTTTCAGGCCACTATTGACATGGCTCCATATGAAACTCTTTATGGTAGGAAGTGCAGATCCCCTATCCATTGGGATGAGGTTGGAGAGAATAGAATTTTTGGCCCTAAAATTATTGAACGAACAGTTGAGGCAGTTGATAAGATTAGAGCAAGAATAAAGACAGCACAAGACCGTCATAAAAGTTATGATGATGGTAGAAAAAATGATTTGGAGTTTCAGGTGGGTGATAAAGTTTTTCTAAAAGTAGCACCAATTGAGGATGTATTGAGTTTTGGTAAGAAGAGAAAGTTGAGATCACAATATATTGGACCTTTCGAAAGAAACTCTTGAAAGGATTGTTGTTGTGGCTTTTCGACTTACCTTACCACCTAAACTCGCAACAGTTCATAATGTGTTTCATATTTCGATGCTTAGAAAACATGTTCATGATCCCAATCATGCCATAAGTTACCGAACTTTGGAAGTACAAAAGACCTATCATACGAAGAAATCCCAAAGATGATTTTGGATAGGAAAGTGCATCAACTCAAAAATAGAGAAATTCATCTAGTCAAGGTTCAATGGCGAAATTATGGACTGGACGAGTCAACTTGGGAGAAGGAAGATGAGCTTAAAACCAAGTATCCATAACTCTTCGACAGCCAAGATAATTTTTGAGGACAAAAATATTTAAGGAATAGAGATTGTAAAGTCTCAAAATAATAATAATAATAATAATAATAATAATAATAATAATAATAATAATAATAATATTATTATTATTATTATTATTATTATTATTATTATTTGGGTCAAATATTTAAATATTGATAGAGTAATGATAAATATATCAATATTGAGCTCGTTGGATAGTTCGTAATTGAGTATGTATATTAAACTCGAGAAAAGTTGGATCGGATAAGTCAGTTCCAAAATATTTCAGTTTGAAAAAGTTGATGAAAAACTAGTTTTGCAATTTAATTGAAACCTTGAATGAAAATGTGTTTTGCCACGTGTAATGTATCCATTGTTTTATTTTTATTTTGAATAGTAAGGGTTAGTAGACGCATGCTTTGATTTTGGGATATAATAGAGATGACTTATTGATTAGATAGGGAAGAACTAATTGTTGATTGTATAAAATATTGGGATTGAGACTTTTAGGTAAAAATACGACATTTGACCATTTTTACACCTACAAGAATTCAATTTTCTCTTTCAACTATAAAGACCATACAAAAGTTCTTATTATTTGCCCTAAAAAAAGAAAATATATAGATACACATATCCGGTGGTAGCAGCAACACATGCAAAAAATAAAGTTTGTAGTGTGATTTTGAATTTTACTTTTCCAAAACTATTTTAACAAGATAGGATTACGAAGTGCAGGTGGTTTATCCTGTTTAATTTATTTTTCATGTTGATAAATATTATGCTAATGAAAGCTACGATATGATATGATATGTAATGACCATCCGATACCAAATATATGATATATTTGAGCTCTTACCGGTTTCTAAAGATGTGATATGACGGTATGATATTTTTGATGCATTGATTTAATATTTTTATTCGGGATTGTACCATTAATTCGTGTCCTATTAAGTATTTCCATATACTCACCCATTTTTCCCTATCTCACGGGTTAGAAAGGATTGTTCGTTGACGGGCGATGAGGGGTAGGCATGGTGTCAGAATTTATGGAACTCAATAAAAAAATAATCCGGTGTAACAATGCATTTTTTGTTTAGCAACAATTTCTTAGTTTATTTCGAAAGGATTTTTTATTTAGAAATTTAAGACATGTTTTATTGGGTTATAAATTTAAAACTGTATTATGCTTTATTAGTGGAATTAACATTTTATTATTTATCTAATAAATGCGATATGTATGTTTTTTGATATTTATTTGGAATATGTTTTATTTGGTTATGAGATTCTTCTATCAATTAAATTGTGCCCGTTAATTTCATATATTTACACTATTGAAGTTAATAGTTTTGGTAACGATTTAAAAATAAAATTTTGGGTCTTTATATAATCCTTGACATAATGAAAAATGAAATTTCATTATTAAATTATTTTAAACATAGCCAACTTTTCCATAAAATCATTTGTGTCATCTTAAATTATGTCACTGCATGCGCGTTAATTTTCTTCCAGCAAAGTGACAAAATCCATTAAATATTCACAACATTTGGGATTTCTCTACTTATAAATACTGGGATATGTATTGCAAGATTCATAGCTTAGTTACTCAGACTCGTAATATTCTTCAAATAGACCCTTTTTCTCTCTTCGATGGAGTTCCGGTTCCCATTTTCCCTCAGTACTTCCTTCCTTCTTTTGTTCTTTCTGTTCATGCTGGTTAAAGAGTACATACGATCAAAAACTCGTAATGCTACTCAGAAATTGCCCCCAGGGCCAAAAAAGCTCCCTTTTATTGGGAACTTGCACCAGATGGTAGGCTCCCTACCTCATCGTACTCTCAGTAACTTAGCAAAGAAATATGGACCGATCATGCACCTTCAAATAGGTGAACTTTCCACAATTGTTATATCGTCTCCTCGAATAGCACAGGAAGTATATAAAACAAATGATATTAACTTTTCTGATAGGCCGGACCTGGTCGTCGCTAAGATTTTATACTACAACTTTGCTGACATTGCTTTTACTCCATACGGCGAATATTGGAGAGACATGCGTAAACTATATATGATGGAACTCCTAAGTTCGAAAAAAGTCCAGTCATTTCACAGTATAATGGAGGAAGATGTTTCTCATCTCATTAGTTCAATTCGAGACTTGGAAGGAGTAACGATCAATCTGACGGAAAAAAGTACAGATGTAGAGAGTTCGATTGTTTGCAGAAGTGCTGTTGGTCGTAAATGCAAAGACCAAAAATCACTAATCAAGTTGGGAAGGGAAGCAGCATCCTTTGTAGGAATATTTAATGTTGGAGATATTTTCCCTTCACTGTCATTTATTGATTCCATCTTTGGATCCAAGCGCAAGTTATTTCAGATGCATAAAATGATTGATAATATTCTTGAGGGCATAATCCGGGAACACGAAGAGGATCTATTTTGCTCGACAATGGGCAAAGCCAGTGACGATCAGCATTCAGAAGATATACTCGACATTCTCTTGCGGCTTAAGGAGACCAATAACGAAGCTATCACCAGAGATAAGATCAAAGCTAACATATTTGTGAGTAATTAATCCTTTTTTTCTATTTGATTTTTCTTTTCACTTTGGCCTTTTTACAGGGGAGGAGCCATAAGAGTATAATAGTGAGGGCAAAACTTCACAAAATTTTAATTGTGGGGGCAAATTAAAAATTATAAGGAATTTTTTTTTTTTTATTTTCTTGAAAATCTTGTGTAGAATTGTAAACAATCTATTGCAAAATCTTGGATTTCAAATTTAGCGTGGGGAAGCGGACCCCATTGTAGATCCGCCCACGGCCTCTTAATCAGCAGTACCAATTATTTTTATCGAACCGCCTTGTCTTAAATCTTAAAGATGTTACAAACTTATTTAAGTTAATCTTTACCACTCTTCTCATGTGTACAAGATTCATTAGTTGTGATAGTGCATAGTGCAACTCATGATCTCTACCTCTTTGATATCTTACAAAACCACCTCATCAAAAAATTTAAAGTCGTGAGATAAGTGAGAAGCTTGATTTTTATAATTGTATGTCTTCGACAATTTGACCTAAGGAAATTTTGGCATGAATACACAGATATTGTTAGCTGCTGGAATCGATACTTCATCGGCTCTTATTGAATGGACAATGTCGGAACTGATGAAGAATCCACGTGTAATGGAGAAGGCACAAGCAGAAGTAAGGCAAGCTTTCAAGGGAAAGGAGAAAATCCTGCATAGTGATATTCAGAATTTGAGTTATC
>CAIGRN010039192.1:0-28377 GCA_903798345.1 Fraxinus anomala
AAATAAATACCTAATTTTTGTATTTATTAATCTTAAAATTTGATTTTTAAATCGTGCAAAGTTAATGCCGTGAATTTTTCCCTTTATTATAATAATCAGAAGTATATAGCGGCCCATCATTGGTCAGTCAAATCACACACGTGAGTCGTGGCCTTGGACCCTAATTGATTATCTTGGGTATTCTTGGATTCTCTGGCACTCTCGATTGGATTTTTTTTTTTTTTTTTTTTTTTTTTTTTTTTTTTGTAATGTTTTTTTAAATTAAAAATAAATAAATAAATTACTTTATTGGCTGGACATGGCCAAATATCCGTAAAAACTCTCCAAATCGAACCTTAATTTTCTTTTCAATAGGTTTTATTAACAATCTTACACTTCAAATCATTTTGAGTATTTACGTCTTTAATTAATTAGGTTTTTCAATTTGTTTATTTCATTTTAATAGTTGTTGTTTACATATTTGCATGCCAGCTCTACTAGTCCGAAAATACCCCTTCAATAATTTTACTGGCAACTTTGTACACTTGGAGTAGAATCCTCCTACAGTGCTGCACAAATTTCCAAACTGCCCACTAACATTTGTCCTTTCGGGGGATAAAATTTCAAAAAATTTCAAAACTAATTTGTAGAATTCTTTTGAGCGATGATGTGTGTTTTGAACGACATAAGATTTCTTGATTAAGCCAAATATTAATAGAAGATAAATCGACGATCAAGAGATATCGTCACGTTTAAATAGTTTCTTATTTCATACCGTTTAGTAAACATTTGGAGTTTTTCTTTAAATCTAACATATTTAATGAATAAGACCTAGGCCAGGAAGGAGCAATCCCATTTTTCACATTGAGTTGGTGAAAATATGTGAAATTTCTTACTTTTCGTGGATTAAATTATGCGACCGAGGATGTGTAGCTAATGAATATTGCACAACCATCACTTAACGGGCGTTCATTAATATATCAAATTATCGAAAAATCTCGAAATTTTCTATGGATATT
Organism: Fraxinus anomala; assembly: GCA_903798345.1. Taxonomy (NCBI): domain Eukaryota; kingdom Viridiplantae; phylum Streptophyta; class Magnoliopsida; order Lamiales; family Oleaceae; genus Fraxinus; species Fraxinus anomala. The sequence continues at coordinate 999 of CAIGRN010039192.1, forward strand.
ATTTGAATTTTGCTCCCGTTTTATAATTTTCAATTTTCTTTACAATTAGAATTAGAATTATGTAAAAAAAAAAAAAAAAAAAAAAAAAGAATTAAAATTAAAATAGCCCAAATCATTAAATTTATGACATGTTTGAGCCTTTTTTTTTTTTTTTTGTGTAGAATGGATTTTTAAATAGTAAATTAATAGAAAATGTATAGTTAAAAATGAAAGAATTTTTTTTTGAATTGCGTATAATATTATTTTATTAAAGAACGCGTGGTTAGAAAAAATTAGAAAATATATTTTAAAAAAATTGGGATCAAACAAGAGCTAAAATATCAGATGATGTTATTTTATTTTTATTTTTTTGATGAAAATTAGAATATGTTTGGCAAGCATTTATAAATGATTTAATTTATAAATCAAAATAAATGAGTGATAAATAAGTAAATAATACTTATGAATGTCATTAAATGTGTAAATTAAAAAAAACGTGTATAAATTGCTTAATTTGTAAAAGGATAAAAATGATATTGGATAAGGGAATATTACTTATTTTGATGAATAAGGGAAGACGAATGGACTCGGACGCTTTTTTCTTGCTGTGTAGCATAGGCAGCAGCACCCCTCACCTCACCCCACCCCACCCCACCCCACCCCAACTCACGATTTCTCTCTCTACATATATACACTGTACTTTCATGTGACGTTTATACTGTTTTCTCTTTTAACCCTTCTCTAACAGCACTCCGAATCTCACCTGTAAGCAAGACGACCAGTAATACCAATTCAAATCTCCACAGCATTCGACTAATTGTTTTAATTGCTCTACTCTTTCCCTAGTTAAGCCACAAACAAAAAACACACAGTATTTTATATATAATATACATGGCATATGCGGTGTCGTCTATCGTTTTCTTGAAAGAACCCCTGGTGAAATTAACGTGAAAGTATGGAGAAAGGGATCTGAGACAGTGAGAGTTAGAGAGAGAAAGATATGCTTAATGATGGCAACGGGTCACTTGCCTAGGAATCCTTTACAAAGTAGTTGCTTCTAACTCTATGATTCAGGTGAAGGTATTGTTCTTTTGAGTCCTTTTTTGCTTCTACTCCTTTCGAAGTTATGCTCTTTAAATCTATGCCTTTTGAATTGTACTTCACTGTTGTTGTGAAATTTTTATAGCGCTTCTAGTATTAGTCCACAAAGCTAAAGAGTGAGAGTGAATGCAGTATTTTGATTGGCTCAATTCAAAAGAACTGGAGATTTACTATTTAAATTCTTACTCAGTCTCAGTTTTTGAACTAATGTAAGTTTCTTGAGTTCTTGACTGTAAAGATTGGATTTTTATGGTGTAATCTGAATGGGATTCGGTTATTGCTCTGTATTCCGTTTATGTTCGACTGTGAGTGGCACATGATCTGTTTGGAAGGATTTGTTCTTGGTGGGGGTTTGTGAGTGTCCTCATTGGACCTGAGGCTGATTTTCATTGTAAGTGTGGTGTGATACGTTGGTGGGTGCTTCATATTGGAATATTCAATGGCTTGGATTCGAGCATTGTAATTGGGTTGCGTAGATTTCTTTATGCAATAACTAGAAGATCTCGGACTGTTTGTAAACTAAGGATATGCATTATTTCCTTGTACCTTGGCTTAATTCAAGAATATTTCGGTTATTGGATCGATTCATGTGCTGATCATGACCAGGGCTGTTCGCGATCGAATACTTAAGGATGTGAATGGTAACATTAGCGATCATCTAAGAAATCACATTCATTTGACGAATTGCATTCATTTGAAGAACCATATGCATAAGCATAGCCCGATTTTGGCTGATAGGGCCCTTATGAGGGACCTCGTTGTCCTTCAGAGGTCCAGGTCTTTGAGGGATCCGTCCACAAGTCCGCCTTCATGGCGTTCTCCTACTGTTGGTACGCTTCTCAGAACAGGTGAAAAGGAGGCCATGGTCGATGGAAGACGGTCCGTTGGCATAGATTGTCGAAGAGATGGTAGCGGGATTGAGATAAGCTCACCTCCAATAGCAGGCCAATCTATTCGCGAGGTAAGCAGGCATAATGATCGGGCAGTTCCAGCTGTGAGCAACCACAGTAGCAAAAGTGTTACTCGGGAACGTAGAAGAGGTGAAAGAGAAGAGTCGAGTAGAAGATTTCTGGGAAATGATGTCATTGGCTGGAGTCATGAACATCTACGAGACAGTAATGACATAGCACATGACCGTGTTTCTGGAAACTCTGATTCAAGAGACAAAAATATTAAACATAGAAATAGACAAGATGTACACACGAAGACCCTTTCTGACCAATTAAATGAGTTCCATGCAGAAAACGACGATGCAGCCTCCTCCTGTAACCATGGCAATGGAAAAAATGCTCAAATTGAAAAGAATAATGAAGCGGCAGGAACCACTGCAGGTGGCTACAAAAGCAGTCTGAATAGAGGGAAAAGGCGTAAGTTTCGAGGTGCAAGAAGAACTCGGGCCACTGTGGCTAGCGAAGATGCTGGTGCTCAAAATGAAATATCTGTGGCCTCTAATTCATTTGCTCAAGGTGGAGCACACCAGAAATATCAAATGGGGAAGATGAATAAAGAGCATGCTGATCAGACTGTTACTGGCATTCCAAGAAATGGTTGCGGTATTCCTTGGAACTGGTCAAGGATCCATCACAGAGGGAAATCATTTCTTGACATGGCTGGACGTAGCCTTTCTTGTGGCTTGTCTGACTCAAGAGTAAAGATAGGTAGTTCTAATCCTCAAGGGAGGGATATCCTCGATAGGCCAGTCATGTCAGAGCATTCAAGTTCGTCTACTAAGTCTGATGCAGAAGCATTGCCTCTACTGCTGGATGCTTCTGAATCTCAAGGCAGTATGGAGAATGCTGCTTGGCTGCATGATTATTCTGGGGAGCTGGGGATTTATGCCGACAACCTACTAAAACAGGAAGTTGACATGGACCTTGTCTCAGAAGGTAGATCCCGCGAGCAACACAAATTTCGAAGGCATCGCAATGGCAGGCATCAAAATCTCACTCAAAAGTACATGCCAAGAACTTTTAGAGATCTGGTTGGTCAAAACTTGGTAGCACAGGCTCTTTCCAATGCAGTAATTAAAAGGAAGGTCAGTTTGCTCTATGTGTTTTATGGGCCTCATGGAACTGGAAAGACCTCCAGTGCACGCATATTTGCCAGAGCGTTAAATTGCCAGTCTTTGGAGAATCCCAAACCATGCGGCTTTTGCAATTCTTGTGTTGCATATGATGTGGGGAAGAGCCGAAATATAAGGGAAATGGGCTCAGTAAGCAATTTTGACTTTGAAACCATTACTGACCTTCTTGACAACATGATTCTTTCCCAGCTAAAATCTCAGTACAGAGTCTTGATCTTTGATGAATGTGATACATTGTCTTATGATTGTTGGAATGCAATATTGAAGGTCATTGACCGAGTTCCTAGGCGTGTCATTTTTATACTTATCAGCTCTAGTCTCGATGTCTTGCCTCATATCATAATATCCAGGTGCCAGAAATTCTTCTTCCCAAAATTAAAAGATGCAGATATAATCTATACTTTACAATGGATTGCTACGAAGGAAGATTTAGAAATTGATAAGGATGCGCTAAAGCTTATTGCATCAAGATCAGATGGATCTTTGAGGGATGCCGAGATGACTCTAGAACAACTGAGTTTGCTTGGGCAGAGAATCTCTGTTCCCCTGGTACAGGAACTGGTGAGTTCTGTGTGATTTTTGCCTTTAATGATTTCTTAAATATAACTCTGAATCTCACTTCATTGTAGCACATTATGACTTGCTAAAGCCGCTATCGACTGTGGTTGCTGATTATGTCAATGCGAAGACTTGTTCATGTGATATAGGATAAAATAGACGTGTTAAACTTTTTGGTTAAAATTAGGTTACCTTTATGCCACGTTTTTCTTGTGGCAAAGATGCTTGTTTTTCGTTGCCCTCAGTGCACAAGATATAGGCATGCTATATATCCTAATAGCCCAATTATTGGCCAAGCCTGTGACTCCTATAAATGTTGGTGCTTTTTATTCATTTTTAGTAGAGAATGAAAAAAGTGTGTGAGAGAGAAAGAAAAGATACAAAGGGAGAGAAGAAAGAGTAAGACATAAAGGAAAATGTGCAAGAGTTAGGATAGAGTAATTCCCACGATAAAGTGAGTTCAAGATTTGGTAGATAGAAAACTTGGGAATGAATGGGGCTCTTGATTTTGTGAGATTGAGAGATATACTCAATTGTAATCTCTATGCGGAGCTATTGACCTGTTATGATCTCTCCACAGGCAATTGCTGAACCACGTAAATTCTCCTCTGTTTTTTGTTGCAATTTTATTCTTCCACCGTGTGCCGCCTTATTATTTGCTTCCATTGTTGCTGTAGTCAGTAGTCACCATATTTGCACAACAGCATTCCTTCAACATGCATAAAAGTTTGAAAATCCTCTTCCTGCATCATATTTCTGTGATCCGGACATCCAATATGTGCAATTATTTTTTATTTTTTTTGTGTTTTACAGGTCGGGCTTATATCCGACGAGAAGTTAGTAGATCTACTTGATTTAGCATTATCCGCAGACACAGTCAATACTGTGAAGAATCTAAGAGAGATCATGGAATCTGGTATTGAACCATTGGCATTAATGTCGCAACTTGCTACAGTTATAACTGATATTTTGGCTGGAAGCTACGATTTTATTAAAGAAAGGCCTAGAAGGAAGTTTTTTCGGCGGCAAGCATGTAAGTCTAATTTTCTAGGACCATTTGGTCTTTTCATATTATTTAAGTCTATGTCTAATACGTCATGTCGGATTTCGGAATTGAGGATATGAATATAGTTACATAGCTGAAATAACATTGACGGGGGTAATGTAACTTCATAAAATACTTCAAACTAGATACTCTACAACTTTTCTTAATGCACTACATTTAAGGTTTCCATGTTTTCATTTCTTTCTAATTACCATTAAAAAATGTATGATGTCCAATCTTTTCTAATCTAAATTTATAAGTTTCAATATTTAAGCAAGCTAGCCTCTCTTTACTTTCTCATCTTTTATCAATTTCTCTCTTCCTCAACTGAGTATTAAAATTTGTTAATTTCAGTATCAAAAGAAGATATGGAAAAACTCCGTCAAGCTCTGAAAACATTGTCCGAAGCTGAAAAGCAGCTGAGAATGTCGAATGATAAAATAACTTGGCTGACGGCGGCTCTGCTACAACTAGCTCCTGATCAGCAGTATATGCTACGAAGTTCCTCCACCGATACTAGTCTTAATCCTAGTCCCCCAGGATTAAGTGATTTTGCTTTAAGAGATGGACCAAGGAAAAGTAATGTCAAACATACTGAAGTGCCTAATTTTCAAGCTGGAAGTTCTGGGGACATTTATCGTAGTGGTAAAATCAAGGGTATCAGCATAGACAGAGTCTCTCAACTGGGGTACAGTGCTTCAGAAGATAAAAATAAAGCAACGTGTGTGCAATTACAGGGTAAATTTGGTCATGAAATTGAAGAAATTTGGTTGGATGTGTTACATAAGATACCAATAAATAGCATAAAAGAGTTTCTATATCAAGAAGGAAAGCTGATCTCAGTCAGTTTCGGTGCAGGTAGGATTAACTTGCATTACGCCTTTACACAAGTGACATATATCCAATTTTCTCTTGGTTTTTCAGCTAGTTTTTGCTTGGATATATTTGACCTCAATTTTAATAGAAATAATTTTCTGTGCACTGTAGCTTGAAAGGTTTTTGAGGCCATTAAAGACAAAATTCAAGTTAGATGTACTGTAGTTCTTTCTGTTTCCCTTTTGGTTTGGACTACAGTGACAATTAATTGTTACAAAAACACCCAGTTTGTGATTATTTTGATTTTTGAGATAGTAATTGATATCTTAATGCCTCTGCAGCAAGACATTTAGTTCATGAAATACTTTTTTCCTTTTTAACTGTATAACAAGTTCTTGTATGTCTAAAGATTCATATTTTTTGCAGCTCCAACTGTTCAACTGATGTTCAGTTCACTGCTGACAAAATCTAAGGCAGAAAAATTCAGGGAGCACATTTTACAAGCTTTTGAGTCAGTTCTTCGGTCCCCTGTGACAATTGAAATTAGATGTAAATCAAGTAAAAATGTTAGGGGAGGACCAATAACGTTATCTGCATCTCAGGAAATTTCATCTCGCCCACTTGCCAGTAATGGGATGCCTAGGACAGGTAATCTTCAGCAAAGTAGAGATGGTTCGTCTCAAACCCAGTTTGAAACGACTGGAATGGGTCGAACTGAAATTGTTGAAGTAGAAGCTTCTCCAAGAGAACCTAAAGGGAGTGATACCAAAAATGAAAAGGCACACTATAACCAGAGAAATACGGGAATTTCTTTTGCGGATCGAAAAAAGTTAGGCGAGAGAAATCAGAGTCTAAGCCTAGTTAGAGGCAAGGTATCCCTTGCTCATGTAATTCAGCAGGCAGAAAGATGTTCACAACAAAGTGGATGGTCAAAGCGCAAAGCTGTTTCTATAGCTGAAAAGCTCGAACAAGAAAATCTGTACGTAGTTCTTTTGTATCTGCTGTGTGTTTACACGTCCAAAAAAAAAAATAAAAAAAAATAAGGATAAAGACACCCTGTACAATCATTTTTACCATGATATTTTACTGATATGGTTCTGTTACTTATTCTTTTGCAGGAGACTGGAACCAAGATCGAGAGGCTTGCTTTGTTGGAATGTTCCTAGAGTAACCCGTCGAAAGGTAAAAATAGTTTTTAAGATTTGATAGGGTGTTTCAAATTGTCTTATATATTGGGTTCATGAATGTTATCCGAATTGAATTACTTGCACTTTAGCATTATTTTTATGGTTTGCTTGGATGGAAGCAGTTGGGTACATTCCCGTTGAGCATAACCCCTTCGTTTGCATTCTTGACTAGAAAAACTTCTATACCGACTGCTCGTGATTTTTATTTCCATTCCTGTCATTTTTGTTAATGAAAAAATATAGCAGTCTACGAATGATTAAAATCCTAAATCAACATCATTGATGTTATAAAGCCTGTGATTAGTTCCCCATGCATGATTTGGCTCCAAATCCAGTTTATATGGGCGGCAGGTTTCTCGACCTATGATTTCCGAAGCAAGTTACACCACGACCTTTCATTTGGAACATATAAATCCTCAACCTTTTGCTTCAGTAGCACCGGTTATCCCGGTGACCTTTCCTCCCAAATTGCTGGTTAAAATGGCCTGCGACTGTCACATGTCGTGCCCTTTAAATGGTAAAACCATTGGGCCATTAATAAGAAGTGAAACTAAAAATGATTCACCAACAAGTGAGTGATTTTAGGATCTTATAATTTGTTTGTGTCAATTGAACTCACGTATAACTGTATGCAGCTTTCGCGCTTGAAAATCAGAACGAGGAAGTCAAAAACTTTGCTGAAATTTGTCTCGTGTGGAAGGTGTCTCTCTGGCAGATCTCCGAGGTAAAAACAAGAAACAATACTACTAGATGTATTTGAAAGGTTTCAATGCAGATTTCAGTTCTATTACGGAGATTTACTTATGTTTAGGTCTTTCATTAATCTTATCCTATTCAATGAGAATAAAGTAGAAGTAGATCAAACGAAACATTATAGGTTTTGTCGATGAATATTTAAGTTTCCTTTTTCGAGATTTGAAATTAAGATTAAGAGCCCTTAAATTGCTGAAGACATGAAATTACATCAATCCAGTATTTGGCTTGTTTGGCAAGATGGACATATGGAAGAAAAATAGTTATTCTACAATCCAGTATTATGTGATAAACTCGGTCGACCTGGCAGGAAATATTGTATAAAGCCCGGAAATCATTCCGAGCATGGACATGAGCTTTTTAGCCTCTTAGTTATTTTGCTGCTTTGTGCCTCAAAATATATGATGATTTAGCGTATGATTATTGTTCGGATGTTGAGTGCAAATGCATGACAATACGACAAACCCATTTTCAAGTTTCCTATTATGAAGTCAAATATTCCAGCAATTTCCACATAATACACGTCAATGTGAACACCAAGAACATGAATTTTCTAATTTGTCGGAATAATTAATATTTGAAAGCTTTGATTTTGTTAGTTACTGAACTTTATTTTCCGCTGTGGACGGTCTGTCTGTCTGAAACCCAGAAAAATGTAGATTCTGCAATTTTTTCTGGAATAATGTTTGATTGAACAGGCTGGAAATAACGGACAGACTGACTTGACAGCACCTATTTCTATTTGGGTATTTTTTTTTTCAAATTGTCCAATCATGTGTCTACACGCTTTCTCCCTTTTTTTGAACTTATTTTTGAGCTTATTTGTGTAACATGATTATTTTTCCTGCCGGAAAGACGATTTCTTTTCATGCAGTCAAATGTCTTTTAATTAAAAAAATATTATTATTATTTTTAATCTCATTGGTGGGAATTTTGAACGAAGGGATTATATCAAAGTAAGAAGCAGCAGCAGCAAACGTAACGAGCTCGTCTCTAATAAAAAGGGTATTTAAACAATAATCACCATTTCGAGAAAAAAAAAGGATTTAAACAATAAGCCCGTTCTAATTATTTTCAAAATATTATTTTTTTCTCTTTTATTTTTAAATATACATTTTTCAATAAAATAATATTACACGTAAATTTAAAATTGTTCTTTATTTTTTAACCATATATTTTTCATTAAAATATTATTTCCAATGCATTATTATCAAAAAAATGGGTTCAAACATTCTATACGTCGGCAGCGGCGGAATTATCCAAAAGCCACGTCGGCGATAAGCTCAAGGCTTAGCCGGACCACCGGTGGTCAATAGCTAAAACAACGGCGGGCTAACAACCCTTTGAATTTATTGGCCACCGTTTTAAGGGATTTTGACTTTAAACCCTTCAAGGACGTCAGCCAATGACTCTTAGTTCGTGTTGACCAATTCCGTGGAGTGACAAGTACGGTACTATTTCTGCAGTACTTGACGTAACGTGGGTCCCACATTGGCGGTGTGGGTGGCCCCGGCAGTGAGGGTGGTTTACGCTTGTGAGATGAATACGTGCATGTTTAGTCCTTACAGAATTTAGTTATGAATTGCACATATAACTTATAAGTCCTTATTTGGTTTCATTATTTTCAAATATAATTTTTTCTGTTTCATTTAAATCACAGATTATTCAATAAAATAATATTACACGTAAATTCAAAAAAATTCTTTAATTTTTAATCACATTTTTCATTAAAATACTATTTCTAAATGCATTTTGGACAAAAAAAATAAATTGAAACAGACAGGTTCTAAGTAATTGTGTTAAATGAGTAACTTTTTTCCTTTAAAAATATTAAAGTATTCAAATATGTTTAAAAATATTCTTAGGTATAAAATCATGCTAGGCATGTTTGGCTAATCTTAAAATAAGTTAACTTTATTTTTTTTAAAAGAATATTTTTTGTAAGTAAATAATTTACTTAATAATTCCAATACTTCAGGATGAATCTTGCAAAGGTAGCCTTAATTTTCAGGGCATTGGATTATCACCGATGTTTGTATTAATCAATTCGATATTTTTGCTTCCTCTTCGTCCGCCGTTGCTCTAACATAGACTTGCTTCATGCTCATCATTTTCTTTATGATTAGAATAAATGATTTATGACATTCAAAAATGCAAGAAAACATGTGCGAGTATATTTTTGCTTGGAATTGTATATCGAACCCTAACGAACTAGCATGGGCCAATCCATAGATGCGTTGATTTCATACAAATTGTGCGCGCTCATAGTTGAACTCAACATTACCTTATTGCAAGGACAAGTTAACCCATGACACAGCTAATTGACGTCAAGTTTCGACAACTCAACATATTTCGATACCCATCCCACCTTGGTCACAACAAGGTTACGTTGAAATTTGAGCAAATAAGTAAAAACTAACATAAAGAAAAGTTCTAATATCAAGGAATAATGTTATATAGTATCGGTATGTATTATTACGTGATAAATTCCTGAATTTATATGATTCATTTAATTGTATATTTTATTTAATATATGTATCACTTAAACAAACGTTGTAATAATAATGATATTAAATAGCATTATTTCCCACGTCGAGGGGTTACAACTCGTTTGATCTGTAACTTTGTTGGAGTCGAGACAGAATCCATAGGATTCTTCGACTTGGGATACCATACCCTCTTAATCTAATGCACTGTAATTTGTAATATACATTGGATTTTAATGCCCTTTGGTCAAACCAAAAAATAAATAAATAATCATTTCCATTCATAATCCCAAGTGGATTAGGCCCAGTGGCAACGTTAATTACCAAGTTAAACACGCAACGGAAATCGCGTATTGTCAACCCATCAATTGATTGGAAATCTAATATCCTATTCACGCCTTAAGTTTTAACACTGCGCTCTTATTTGATCCTCGTTCTTTTTAAAATACATTTTTTTTAATTTTATTTTTAATTATATTTTTTTTAATAAAATCATGTTACACACAAATTCAATTTTTTTTCATTATTTTTTAACTACATATCATCCGTTAATCTAGTATTCCAAAATATATTTTTAGCCAAAAATGGAACTCAAACACGCCGACAATTTTATAGCTAATAATAATAATAATCAAAAAATATTTTCGTACTTTTTAATTCAAAAAAGTATCCAAAACTTAACGTCGTATACTTTGGCTAACTCAAGATTTTTGCTGCCAAAATAGGTAGATTTATACAATGTCCAATGTGGTCTAAACGAATTAGTTTTCACTCGAACTATCAAAATATTGAATTATGGAGTAGCTAAAAATGGTGTAATATATTAAGAATAAAACTTCACTCCTTATTTTACTTACAATTGAATTCTACATTGATACAACTTGTACTAGTAGTTGAAGTAGTGATAAATCAAAAACCATATCTTGTGATCTATTTTAATCCTCGAGAACAAGCCACGATGTCATCACATTAAGAGTACAATGTATTTTGTTAAACTTTAAAATTTAGTTGGAGAAACGTCTATCTTTGACTATCCTCAAAGTTGATTCACGATAACACCTACACTAGGGGCTATATCTATCTCGAATTTTGTCTTTTTATTATAGCATATGCTACTCTAATCGTATCTACTTTGAGATATGGTTGGATCAATTTTCCCTTTTTTTATGACGCTCGTATCACCAATTGATATAGGAAAACATCTCAAAGAATGTTTTCATGGCCGTTAAATTTGAGAGAGAAGTATTTGGATCCATTATAGTCGGCACTCTCAGCTAATGTTGTTCGTCATGAAAACCTCATTACTTATTTTTAAGCAAGGCCAAACATATCATTAGAATAGGGATGATTTATAAACATAATATAGGGATGATTTATAAACATAATATAAATAGTTATCAGAGTCCGGGCATGGTCTCTTTCCATGGCACAGACTGGTGCATTGAATTTCTTGGAGCAAATCCAAAAGGTCAAAAAAAATGAAACCATTAGTTTATTATGAAAAATTCAGTCAAGAATCAATTAGATGAAAACACAGAAAAACACGCCTTCATTTTTCTCCTTTTTCTATTCGTCTTCTTCGTCTTACGCGGATTCAATAATTTATTGTTTTATATACCCATAAATTGCACACATAAATATACAAAACCAATCTTCAAAATCCCATAAAGTTAATGTGTTAACCACATCCAAATTTCCAATTTGCTTATTATCACGTGTAGTTCGATATACCCTTTAATTCTGGTAGAAATTGTCAATATTTTTTTTTTCTTTGGAATAAATGGCGTCTGCGGCTATATTTTCATCGTTGCGGCGGCGAAGATCACCTTCGGTGGAGGCGTTTCTAGCTCCGGTGGATCTACCAAACACGGCTCTGTTGGAAACTTTACATGCTGTTTCTAGAGAACTGATTTCATCGTTCTCAGTTGACAATAAAATGTTGCCGTTTTTCCAGCGGAAGAATTCCAGATCTTTAATCCGGAAAATCCAGATTCTTTCTATGCTTTTGGATTCTTTTCGCGAGATGGGCTTGTCAAAAATGGCTTCAACGGTGTTGTTATGCTTCAAGGAGTTGTACCTCCTACTTTACAGATCGAAAATCCTGCTTGATTATATCAAATCTTCGAGTAAATTATGGCTCCTGCTTCAAAACCAATCGATTTCGGGTCATTTCCATGATTTGAATCAGGAAATCTCGACCCTTTTGGATGTTTTTCCCATAGAAGTTAATTTATCCAAAGATGTAAATGAACAAGCTGAATTGTTACGAGAACAATCAAGAAAGTCGAAGTTGATGATTGATAAGCATGATGATTCCTTGAGGTTGAAGCTTTATTATTTCTTGAACGAATTTGAGAATGGTAGGATTCCTGATCCTAATGAACTGCGCTCCTTTTTAGTGGAAAAATTGGCAATTTGCGATGCAAAAAGTTGTAGAATTGAGATTGAATTTTTGGAGGAGCAGATTGTGAATCATGATGGGGATATTGACCCAACTGTCCCGATTCTTAATGGATTTGTGGCTTTAATGCGGTATTGTAGGTTCTTGCTGTTTAGATTTGAGAATGATGAGGGTGAATTCGAGTGGAAGCATAAGAAGAACAAGAAAGGGTTGATTACTAGGGAGATAGCGGATACATTCGTCACAATCCCCAAAGATTTTTGTTGCCCGATATCATTGGATTTGATGAGGGATCCGGTGACTCTGTCAACTGGGCAGACATATGATCGGGAGTCAATATCAAGGTGGATGGAGGAAGGGCATCGTACTTGTCCGAAAACAGGTCAAATGCTTGTTCACACTCAGCTGGTGCCAAATCGAGCTTTAAGGAATTTGATCACGCAGTGGTGCATGGCTCTTGGAATTCCACATGATACATTAGAGAGTTCAGTTTCGTCTGTCGAAAGTTTTGTGGCTGGTTCACCAAGCAAGGCTGCTATTGAAGCAAGTAAAGCTACGGCTAGTCTTCTTGTTCAACAGTTAGCAAATGGTACACAGAGTGCAAAAACTGTTGCTGCCAGGGAGATAAGATTGTTGGCTAAAACTGGAAGAGAAAATCGGGCTTGTATTGCCGAAGCTGGAGCCATACCCCATTTGAAAACACTGCTTATCTCAGCGGATGCCTTTGCACAAGAGAATTCTGTGACTGCATTGCTTAACCTGTCTATTTATGACAAGAATAAATGCCAGATCATGAATGTAGAAGGGTGTTTAGGATCCATAGCCAGAGTTTTAAGAGTTGGACACACAATTGAGGCTAGGGAAAATGCTGCTGCCACATTGTTCAGTCTATCTTCTGTTTATGAATATAAGAAAAGAATAGCAGAAGAAGACGGGGCAGTAGAAGCCTTGTCCACGCTGGTGAAGGAGGGAACACGTCGAGGGAAAAAGGATGCTGTAATGGCCCTATTTAATCTTTCTACACACTCTGAGAATTGTGTGAGAATGATCGAGTCAGGAGCTATAACTGCTCTAGTTGGTGCATTAGGAAATGAAGATGTCTCTGAAGAAGCAGCAGTGGCCTTGGCCCTGATTGTTCGTCAACCAATTGGAGCTGAAGCAGTTGGGAACGAGGAAATGGCAGTTTTGGGTTTGATTGGAATGATGCGATGTGGCACTCCAAGGGGTAAAGAAAATGCCGTGGCAGCATTACTTGAATTATGTAGAAGTGGTGGAGCAGCTGCAACGGAGAGGGTGTTGAAGGCACCGGCATTGGCAAGCTTGCTCCAGAGTTTACTGTTCACGGGGACCAAACGAGCACGAAGAAAAGCGGCATCGCTTGCTAGAGTTTTCCAAAGGTGTGAAAATGCCTCCTTGCATTTTGGTGGGTTGGGTGTAGGGTATGCATATGCTGGGAACTCAGCTGCGGATAGGGATACAAGTTTTGCTGGTGATGTTTCAGTGCCATTGTCCATTTCAGTGCCTGTATTATAGTGGTAACAATCACATTTCTGTATTTTTTTTTTTTTTCTTGCCTCATTGATGCTTCCATTTTATTCCTTAAATTTTTAGAAATGTATTTTTATTTAGATAGTAACATTGATGAAAGAGGTTATAGCAATACAATAAGGTAGATAGTCGGATCGAAATCTGTACTTATTTGGATCTCTACTGTGCATTTGGCAAGATAGTCTGGACATTATTAAAGAACCCAAAAAAAAAAAAAAAAAAAAGGTAAATCTTTTCCATTTCACTGTTTAGTTCTGTCTAATATTGAACGCTACGATATTTCATTATTTTCCCTGTTGAATTGATTAGTTGGAAACATATTTTCTTCATCAAATTGATTGCAAGTGCACCAAATTGTTTATTCACTGTAGCCAATCCATTATGCTGTAAATGGAGTCCAACTTTCAAGCACTTAGAAGCAATTTTACCACGCTTTAATCATAATTGGTTGCATTGCTGAGGATATTTCTTTCTTTATTTTTGGGAAAAAAATATCTTATTTTTTTTAATTATTTCTTAATCTTGGGACAGAATTTCAATTTATAGGTTATAATGTCTTTATTCTGATTGCATTAAATTGAATTGAATATTATAATTATATAAAAAAATCATTTATTTGACTAAAAATACTGTTTAGTTTGTCACTATATAAATAAGCCTTTCAATAGCATTTACCATTTGGCAATTTTGATAATCATTTTTTTTTAATAACCGTGGATGTTCGGACCAGCTTGCGCACACCTCGACTAATCTCACGAGATCCTAAAGTATACTCTTAAAGTATACTGTCGAATACTCATCTCAATGGCCCTGAGAGGACTTGAACTAGTGACCATTGGAGAGCAAATTCAAGGTCTGACCAATTGACCAACCCGTTGCAATTTTGATAATCTTAAAAAATGTCGAAAACATTAGTTTTGTAATTTTTAATGCAATCTATTAATGGTTAAATCTTGAATTACATAATCAAATTTGACCATCATTTCTTGATGATTTATTTAATCTAATCAATCATGCACCAAAATCAAACACGATGGCACCACTTGAGCCTTGTCATCACATTCAATATCTACGTCTCTATCGAGTAACACGTATTTTATTTTTAAGCTTAAAAAATTTAATTATTACTATAATATTTACTTATGAGTAAGAAAGTAAGTTTTATGATTGTTTATTAGCTCTTAATTAATTGATACAAATGGGATTTTCAAGCAACTAATTGGTACACAAGGACTGATAGTTGATACAAATGGGATTTAATTAAAAAAAAAAAAAAAAAAAAAAAAAAAAAAAAGGTGTTAGATGATTGTCTCTTGGCTCTTATTAGTGTTACGGGTGTCATATCCTATATTTCCATTTTCTTACATATTTTTAGTATCATTAGTCTCTAATGAGAGAAATCTTTATTTAGCGGTGAACAAGGCACATATGACGAACATTGATTATAACTTTTGGAGGTGAACTGGATATACATAAATACAAAAGAAAGAAAGAAGAAAGAAAAAAATGGAAATTCTAATAAAAAAATAAACAAAAGAGAAATTAGAAAGAGAAGAGAAGAAAAGAAAAGAAAGAAAAAGGTGGAACCCTTCACCACCAGCCCCCCAGATTATTGGCTTTTTTCTTTTTCTTTTTCCTTTTCCTTTCTTCTATTTGTTGTTAGTTAGGTTTTTGAAATAAATAAAACTGACTTTTTAATAGTAATGTGAACCGTCCACTGATTACCAATGATGCTAGAAATTGAAAGGTTAGTAACAAATTTTCTGGGAAAATAATGTAAGTGAGAGCCTGGATTGTCATTAACAACTGCAATCTTCCCCTTATTTGTAATAGGAAAAATGGGTTTATTACTTTACTTGGAGGATCAAAGGAAATAAAAAAAAAATTGGTCCCCTCAACTAAGAACAGCCATTCTACAAAGCAATTTTCAGACAAGAAAGCAGGTAAAGTTGGTCACAATATCTAAGGCGGGTCTTTCTTTTGAAATTACTAGTCACAAACTACCCGTTATACTTGGTGGGATTGACGGGAGTAAATGTCTGCTTCTAGTCCTCCTACTACCTTCCATTATTCTGTCTGCACTTTTCCACTTAAAATCTTAGAATTGAAAACAATAATTCAGACTTAAAGATGAAGTGGGGGAGGAAGAAATCTGCATCACCTTCAACTCATTGTCATGCTTTAATTACTCGTGTTTTTCCAGCTTCTTGGCTTGTTAAGTTCAAGCAGAATGGTTTTAGTTTTGAGCCTAATTCAGCACAAAAGAAGCAGAAAAGTAAGCTGAAATCTCCATCTTCGAGATCATATGAATGTGCCAGTTGGAAGGAAGGTAGATTCTGTAATATGGACGATGACGTTTATTGGAAGCTTTTGTTCGGGGAAGAAAGAATCAAAGCTAGGAAGAGTTCACGTGGAATGGATTCTGTTAAGTATTACTCTGATGATGAGCTTGGATTTCCAACAGAAATGACAACACAAGACAATCAGCAGTTCAACGACATGGCTCTGGACAAAAGGAAGATGAAAGAAATACAGCACGAGATGAGAAATATGTGGGAAAATCATGACTCGAGAAGCAAAAAAGAAAATGGGAAAGCTACATACAAAACACCGAGGAGAAAAGCTAAGAAGGATCAAAAGTCCAAAAACTTGGAAAAAAAACGAGCAGAAAATGAAAGACGGCCTGATGGGGAGAAGTCGTTGAAGACAGTTGAAAAGGATATATTTGAAATTGCAATGGAGAGTAGGGTAGTTCATATGAAAGAGAAGGATTATGTGAAACCAGCAGCCTCTAATTCAAGAAAGCAGCAGGGCATCTTCTTTACAAGCTCCAGTGCAAGAAAATTTGAAGAAGATTGCACATTTGATGATCTGAATTTGGAGGAAAGTAATGCAACTTCTCAAGAAGACTTCAATTTGGACAGACAACAATGTGAAGACAAGAAGATTAAGGATATAATGTCACATAACGAGCCCCGTAGGAAGTCTGCTTACATAAGTAAAGAGTCTCCTACAAGAACCAAGCAGAAACTAAAAGTGTGTTCTCCTAGAACAGAATGCAAAATTAGAGCTCTTGAAGACATCAAGAAAGCAAGAACGAAATACAAAAAGAAGACGAGGGAGAAAGGAGTTGAAGGCAGTACAGTCTTTGATAATTTTGCTGTGGTAAAATGCTCCTTTGCACCAGAACAGGACTTCAGAGATTCAATGGTTGAGATGATCAGAGAGAAAGGGATCAGACGGCCAGACGAGCTTGAAGAACTCTTGGCTTGTTATCTAACGTTAAACTGTGATAAATATCATGAACTCATCATCAAGGCCTTCCAGCAGGTGTGGCTATTTGAGCTGAACCAGGAGTTTATAGATCTTGAAATAGGAAACGATCACCCGATTTATGATAAATAATTGATATTGTAACCAGAATAAAAAATATTGTTCTTTCATAGGAATAATAAGTGCTACTTTTATCTTTCACACAAAAACTTACCAAGTCGAGGCACGGAAAGAATCAGAGTACAAGTTTCGGGTTGATTATGATTACTAAACAGGGTTAGAATGATATCGTCCTAGGCTTAAGAAATGCCCCCACACACCTTTCATTCTCTTGTCAAGTTCTCTCTGCTGGAGTTAAGATGTCCCAACTGTTCCGTTTTCCTTTTTCTGCTTTCCATGTTTTTTCATACATTGAACTTCAAATGAATCGATAGAACCAGGATTTTCAGATAGAAATTGTTCCGAGAATACATTATTGACCTCCATAATCCATTCACATAAGGTAGCCATCCCAACTGCCTTTTCGTCTGCAGCAGCAGCCTCTGGAGTAAGAACACTCAGAATTCATGTCAATCCCAGAAGTCTTGGACCCAATATCAACCTTTGGTTGTATATAAAATCTCGTGTGACCATCTGAACATCTTATAAATAAAGTGCCAGTTTGTGTAAATTTCGAGCCAAGAAGGACAGCATATATTTTGAGCTGCCTGATTAAGCTGGAGAAGTAAATAATAATTGTGCTTGAAGAATCTGAGCACAAGATCATGCGTAAACTCAACTCCATGACGATCATCTACCATCTCATACATCGATCAACAAATCTAGTCCGACAATATCTCTGAAAGTCGATCCTTTTAAGTTACTATTGTATATCGCGATTTCTTTAATTATAATATATAAGACGATGAATAATGACATTTATATTTACAAAAATTATTTGAGTCCACATGGACCATCTATAACTTAATTGCAATTTTCTCAATTAAACGAACTAATTTTGCCAGCACAATAAAACAAAATAATTTCTCGAATTATAACCAGCCCCCACCCTCACCCCCCTCCTATAAAAAGCCTAAACACGTGCACCACCCGCATTTTCAGGACATGTGATACATAAATTAACCCCTCAAACCCCGCAGTGGTATTCTCGTAATTTCCTCCATCTCCAACACCAAACTCTCACTTTCTTCTCTCTTCATTTATATCAACTCTTCCCTTCACATTAAAACCCGGTCCACTCCAGTCAAACAGGATATTTTTCTCTCCAACCGGTTCGACTCGCTGAGTTTTTACTTTCGCCGGTGGGAGTCAAAGCGACTTATTCAGATGACGTCGGGAACGAGGCTGCCAACATGGAAGGAAAGGGAGAACAACAAGCGGAGAGAGAGGCGGCGGAGAGCGATCGCCGCTAAGATCTTCGCTGGTCTGAGGATGTACGGAAATTACAAGCTCCCGAAGCACTGTGATAACAACGAGGTCCTGAAAGCTCTCTGTAATGAAGCTGGTTGGATCGTTGAAGAAGACGGAACCACTTATAGAAAGGTACGCTTATATTTGAAATAATTTCTTCTATCAAGGTAGGCACAGGTTAGCATGCGACGTGCAGGATGTGAATCGTGTGCTGGTAGTGTAGATCTTTGGCTACTAGAAAAATCTCGATTGACTTTAGGTGTCCCAAATGGATTTTAAGAAATTGTGATAGTTGGTTACTGGATAAGTCTAAAATGCGCTGGAGGTGTCACGTTGCTGCGGGGGATAAGATGATGACCAGGTTGCGCAGGTGCTTTGCTGCACAGTCGTAGTCTCGGAATTCGCTGTGGGACTGTGTGAGCTGAATGCTATGGTGCACTGTACGCATCCGGCGCAAAATAGGAATAGGAGGAATCGAACCCGTAACTAGGGGAGAACAAAAAGTGAGGAGGGCTGTTTGATTTGATTGGTTGTCAACTGCTGTCTCTCTCTTAACGCATGTGAGGGTTTTGTACTAGTGAACGGTGCAGATTTATCTGAATGTGGTGATATGTACTATACTCTCCTACTCTAGATCATTTCTGAATGTGAATTTACACGATTCTCAAAAGATTCTAATCTTTTAAACTTTTGGACAGTCAATTTTTTATATTAATATTTATTTTTAGTTTTGACAAAAGACACGCAGGGCCCTCCCTGCCCGTATATCTCCAAATATAAGGCAGTTGATATCGGACAAACCTCTGAATACCGATCAGCTCGTCCGGACGGACCGGACGTTCTTAGACAAATATGTCCCTGCTTATTCTCTTTATTACTCCTCGTTAAAGCTTGTGAAGGTCTGTGGTTCACGTGGGCAAGAGCGTGGCATTGGTACTTTTGTGGTGTTCAGTAATTTTACTCCCTCATTGACTCAACCATTATGTTAGACCAGTGCGAGGGGAGTGCACCAATCACCGTCATCCTCTCGAAATTTATACCAAAAGTTGGTCGAATTTGGCACGTGTTAATACTCACAACAAGCCAGCCCACCACTACCAAGTTTAACCCTTGACTTGAGAACCTGTGCTTCCGATCCCTTGTTATTTGAATGTGTATGTTGAAAGGAAGGTTGTGATTTAGGGTACTTCCAGAAATGTTAGGCAACTGCAAACTATCCTGCTTGACCTATGTTACTCATGAAAAGGAGGTAGGTTCAATGTTTATTTGAATAGTGACACACGGGTTGTAACTAGACACTTGGGACTGTTGTTGCATTATTTGTTGTGTTGTCAATGCTAAGAGCAGTTGTGTTGTCAATGCACGAGCAATTATGTTCCGTCACTCTACACACATCATGTAATTGGGCATTCACAACTATTCTTGTCATTTCTTTGCATCTAATGCATAGAAATCTTGCGTGTCTGTTGCATTAATGCATTATAAATAACAAGTTTATTTTTATATGCTCATTGGCTTTTAGACGAAAACACTGTATCTTCTAGTTGGCATATATGAAGGTCATGCTAGAATTTCATATATTCTAGTTGTAACATAGTGTGTGATGAATTTAGATAGAATTACAGTCATGGCAGCTAGTCCTAGTGATTATAAATCCACTGAAGTCATTAGAAATGCTGAGTGATGTACGATGATTTAAGTGAACTCGGTGAATGCTGAGGCTCCCTATCCTTTGTCAAGCTGAAGTGTCAGGGTGATTGAAACCATTGGGCTAGTGGTGAATACTAGCAGGTAGATCTGTTTTGGGCTCCCAACTATACATCAATTGCAGGTGAGACCAAGCAGAAAATGATAACCTTCTGTGCTCATTACAGTTATTAAAAACTGATGTCAGATATTATGATCATGCTTGAGACATACTGTAAGCTCTCTTGAAGACAGAGGAGAGTGGTAAAGATAGTGTACAAGATGCTTGAATTTTACACAATTTAGATCTTTCAAGTTTTATGTTTACGGGAGAAGTTTCTGGCTTGTACTTTTGCCTAGTTGCTTATAGGGAAAACATAATTGCTTTTTTTTTTCTAAATGTTTTGGGGGCATTTCGACACATTTTTATTAGGAATTGGTTGATCGACTGAAGTTTTGATTTACTGAGAACTATTCTTTGTGTATTGCTATTGTAGTTCAATGTTAAGACCTTCCGATTGTATATGTTGTTAGATTATTGCAACGTAAACTTTTTGTGAAGCCATAATCTAGTAACTTCTAGAAAATAATGAAACGTTTTGTGTTTAAAACCTAGGATGTTTACTGCTTATGTTCTGATTGCTGTTAAATAGTTTCTCCTCTTCTGCAGGGATGCAAGTCTGTGGAACGCATGAATATTATTGGTGGTTCAGCTACAGTGAGTCCTTGCACTTCATATCAACCAAGCCCAGGAGCATCTCTTAACCCAAGCCCTGCTTCATCCTCCATTCCCAGCCCCGTTTCATCCTATTATGCTGCTAATGCCAATAATACTGCTGATCCTAACTCCCTTATCCCGTGGCTCAGAAATCTATCATCTGGGTCCTCACCTGCTTCATCCAAGCTACACCACCATATCTACATCTCTGGGGGTTCTATAAGTGCTCCAGTCACCCCACCATTGAGCTCGCCTACTGCCCGCACTCCTAGAATGACGGGTAACTGGGACGATCCAACGGCTGGTTCAGCATGGGCTGGGCAACACTATGCCTTTTTACCCTCTTCTACCCCACCAAGTCCTGGTCGTCAAACTCCGCCTGATTCAGGATGGCTTTCTGGTGTTCAAACTCCCCAAGAAGGGCCTTCATCTCCCACATTTAGCCTTGTCCCGCCAAATCCATTTGGGTTCAAAGAGCCATTGTCAAATGGGGGGTCTCGTATGTGGACCCCAGGGCAGAGTGGAACGTGCTCCCCTGCTGTGGCTGCGGGTTTTGATCAAATGGCTGATGTTCCCATGTCGGATGCAATTTCAGCCGAGTTTGCCTTTGGCAGCAATACCAAAGGACTAGTGAAACCATGGGAAGGAGAGAGAATCCACGATGATTGTGTTCCCGATGATCTCGAGCTTACTCTTGGGAACTCTACGACCAGGTAATTGATTTATCTTTCTAATTGTTAGGAAAGTAGATAGAAGATTATTTCTAACAAATTGTTTGTTTTGGTGCATTGCAGATAAAGAGGTGCAAACAAAAAAGGAAAAGTATCCAAGTGTTCACTAATATGGATCTGCCTCTTTGCAAACTTCAATCACCTACCTCTTGTGTCGACCTTTCTGAATATGGTAGTATTCTGGTCCATTGAGAGACAGAGTAGGAGCCTTTTTTCCCTTTCTGTTTCCCCCCACATAAGAAGAAACAATAGATTGGAATATAAATCGCCAGTGTTGTTACCTCTCCACCTTTTTATTTCTTTTTGCTGATTTTCCTTCGTATATTTTCTTGCAGATTCTTTCTATTCTTTCTAAATGTTACACTGTAACACCTCCTTACTGGTGTGCGGTTATGTTTTTCGTTTTGTATTGGAATTTATCTTTGAAGATCGTATACTACTTTTGTCTAGTGTTCTTTATGCACTGATATGGTTATCGAAGTTATAATACTTTGCCCCAAAACCATCCATCCCGTTCCAAAAATACAAAAAGTAAAAGAAATTTTACAATTAGCAGGCTTAGATGTTGAGGGTGTGTTTTATGGTTAATTTGAAGTAATCTCAAATTAGAGTACTATAGCGCTTTTGACTCCATTTAACATTTATATGCCACTATTAATTCAAACGAACTTAAATGAGCATGACACATTTACAAGTAAACTCGCGAGTTTGATAAACATCAAATTAGAGCCCAAATTCTAATTATCATTAATATTATGCTCAATTTAGAGTCGCTTATTTACTATGACATTTAAATTTTCATTGATTTGCGATCAATTGAATCTGATGGATCATGAGGACACTTTCTCCCCAGCATCAATTCCTAATATACATCACCTGTCATTTATCCAAAGCAATTTGCCTATCAATTCTGTACAACATTTGGCTATGTACAACAAAAGAATCCTGCAACAGAGTATATACAATGCAACCGAAATCTACATCGTGTACGATGGCAGACGTCCCCCAATTGTGCTGTCACCCTCGAAGCTTCTGGTACAAGTCTCCGAGAGCTCGGTAAAGAATGGCTGCAGCAGGTGGTCGAGGCAATGAACTAAGAAGAATATCTGATGCATTTATCGACTGGCTACCATAGAATCTGGAATTTTCCCGTGCACGAGTTGTGACCACACTACCTTCTAAAGAGCATCCAATAAATGCACCTATATGGCAATACAGATGATATTTCAAAATGCGTCAAGAAATATACACTGCTATAATTTGTCACCAAGACGTCAAACGCCATGATATCCATACTAATTCCTCATCCTCGAATCAGAATGAAAAAATGAAAACAATTCACAAATAACATTTATGAGGTGTGCAGGTTAAACTGAATGAAAAAAATTACCTTTACTACAGCTATACGTATAACAAGCAGTGCAGCCATTGGAACCAGCTCTCATATCAGCTTCTGCAGTACGTCCTATGATCCCTATAGCTGCACTCAAACCAGCTCCAACCGAGAGATGTACATCACTGCTGAAGGTTTTTACAGCATCACTTGTTCTTAATACAACTATAAAATCAGTAAACTCTCCCCCAGCCTGCAAAAGGAATATAGAAGCTAAAAAAGAAATTAACAGGTAAAAGCTCCTACGTTCTGTTAGTGATAAGCTGTTAGCTGCTCCTTGTTTATTTGTTGTAGAAAGCAGTCTGTTATGAGTAAGTTGAGGGGCGCAGAAAGCCATTAAATCCTGAGATCTCACTTCCTATTTGTTTAGTGCCTAGCCCAAATTGGGCTTGCATTGACATCCCTAAAAGAAAATTTTGGGAGACAGAAGCATACAATGTATTGTTTGATGAAGACTAGTAAATCTTCTAACTCTTTTAAACAGAACTTCCCAAGTAAAACTTAAACCACTTTACCTGAGCACCCCAGCCTACACCAAAGGAAGCAATGGCAGATGGTGCAGACCATGTGCCATCATCCCTACGAGCAACCACCAGACCTGTTCCAATGTTATATGTCACCACCATTCCAACTTTCACAACAGTAAGTATTGCAAGGCCTTTTGCATTTTGTAAAATAGCTTCTGGAATTCTTCTCTCGGGTCTCAAGGAACCAACCTGAGAAATCATATATTGCACAACATATATAGAAGTCAACAATCAATTAGGAGTTTCATAATAACATATATATGTGCTTTTTGTAGGGTAAAATGCCAGGGGAATTTCTTTCCCACTTAAAATCATAAGCAGATAAAAGTTTGACTCTGGAGCTTTCACTTGGGAGAAAGAACTCATATGGCTAATTGATGCCTTGCTGTAATAATCATTTTCTACGTAAAAGGTAACATGAAGATAGCATGTCCACAAAATCGATACTCCATCAATTTGTTTTCGTGACTTAAATAGGAAGTGTAAAAGACATATAGAGAATGTTAGAAATTTGAGTTGATTTCAGACCTTACTATAACAGCAGATTGTGTTTGTGGCCTTGTAAATTTCATATTCCATCGTCTGACCCCACGGAAAATTTATCCAGGATCTTAGAGTGCTTAGGTCTGTCAGATCATGCGTTGCCAACTGTGCAGCACGGCTTACTTGATTCATTAAGTACGGCTGCACAGTCTCAAGACGCACACAACATACATCACACACTCGTTGTGGATTCCCAGCATGAAATTTTTCTGGCAATAAGCTCCGTCCACGGGTACAGTCACCACAAAAGACTCCTCCACAAAACCGACAATGATGCCTGGTGCACATTATTGGGTGAAACCGCACACTACACAGCATACAGGAAGAAGCTGCACTATCTGGAAGCCATTTGGGTGGTTCAGCTTCAAGAAGTTCTTGGGCATTACTGAAATTAGCCTCCGTGAGAGTTTGAGCCATCTCCTTCCATGCTTGCTCAATTACGCAGTTAGATATCCATGAAATTTTCCCAATATCACCTGAAGCAAAAGAACTGACCTTTCCTCTGGCCACAAGTAGCATCTCCACTACCACATCCCACATAGTCATTTCTTTATCTTCCCCATTGCACTGACCCCAACTTGCATCTCCTTCGGGAGCATATCCGCCATTTGTACAGAAACCTCTGGTCCACTCTTCGTGGTCACTTTCTGACATAGGAGGAATCGAGACAGGAATCCAAATTCCAGTTTCTTCATAATGTGGTGAGTCATAATAAAAGTACTTTCCTTGCTTAGAATGCGATGTATTCAGCTCTCTCTTATGGTCAATCTCAGCTTCTCTATCTTGAGGTGATTCAGTCTCACAGTCTTCAATGTTAGCTATTTCTGTGCCCATATTCTTGGTGGTCTTCTCAGGCCAGGAAGATTCACATTGTTTATCACTGTTCTCTGTAGGCGTAGCCATCTGGCGGCATGGTAAGACACCATTTTCATTTATTGGGCGTCCCACCTTTGCAGACAAATACTCAAGTTCCTCAATTTTGGCCACATCTTGGCTCCTAGATTCATCCTGAAGCGTCTCACAAGAAAATGATGCAGGCTTATTTTGTTGGCTCTGAAAGCACCCTCTTTCATCACTTTCATTCCCTTTGCTCTGGAGTGATAATTTATTAACAGATTCTTCACTTTGGACTATTTGCTGGCTCATGAAATGGTTGGTCTCGGAAATATCCTCCGCGAAGTGAACGCATGATGAAGGGTTGTATTCTTCATGGCTATCCATTTATTTGCCTGCAGAGCCAACAAAGGTTCTAAGTTTTAACTACTTGTAAGAGAAAACTGCATCTCCAATTAAAGCCCCCCCAGAAACAAGGAAAGGAAATAACCCCCCTTTTTAGTAGCTTACTTCAAAACTTCCAGGAAGCAATTACTCTTACAATTTTTTGGAGACACCTCAGACATCAGTAGCATACTCACACAGGGTAATAAATCCGTTCTCTATTTTAATCTTCACATTTAACCTTGGGCTTGCTAAGGTTTCAACATTTTCCCTTTCCCCTTTAGTGCTTTGTTCAAGCTTTCACGAGATCACCACATAATTGAACATATGATACTTTTTAACTAATTATAAAAGGCCTCAACCCATATCTCACTAATATACAGCTAAAATGGGTCAGTTAAGATTTACAGGAAAATTTAAAAAATTGTTCATGAGATCAATCTAATGTAACTCATGAATAAGATCACAATCATGAGTGATGCTGATGCAATATAATACTACTAATTTTACTATAACATATCAAAAAAGAAAAATATTAGAAAGCACATTTTTTCCACTCCATATGTTTTTCATTACTGAACAGCTTTTTAAGCAGGAAAAAGGGGTAAAAGTCATATTACCGACATATGCACTTTGAAGATACCTCATATGTTATAAACCTAGGTAAATCACCAGCAGGATTGTGGTCTCATGTTTACAACCCCAATTGAAACCCATTCATTAACCAACCTTAATGAGTAAGTTGCTCTCATCAGTTGTTAACTTACCAGTTCCATCATCCTGCAAATATCAAACACCTTACCAGAATATTTAGCACTACACTACACAAATAAAATGGCCAGATTCATCTTGGGCGAAATCAACCAAAAAAAAAAAAAAATGAAAAAGGACTGATTAACCTAGTATAAATAATTCTTGAAAAAGATATGGGTAAGGTTATTTGCAATCATGCCCAAAAATATATTATTCTAACAAATCATAGCAATCAAACAGAAGGAACATGATCTCTGAGCCAATAAAAAAGTCAAAAAAGGAAATATGTACGACCAGTTTCGCAATCACACCAAAACAACACTGAAATCAACTAAGTTTAAGAATTAATTTATATATCCATAAGAAAATCAGAAAGACATTAAAAGAAGAGTACCTGTAGAAAATTTGGAATGGAAACCCTAGATTTCGATAGCTCGATTTCTTATCCAGCAGAAGTTCGCAAACCCCGTTTATTGTTAATTACCCAACGACGCGTCACGTTATTAATTTATTTATACGAACTTAAAAAGAAAAAGTTCATTAAAATAGTATATATAAATATATTTAGAATATTAAATAACAAGACGCCTATTAGTTTAGTTGGCAGAGAGTCGTGCTAATAAATGCGTAGGTCGTAGGTTCGAGTCCTGCATGTACACAATTCAAAACATTTTACCGTTTCTTTGGAAAATCCGGTTCCTCACTTCAACTTTCAAGCATTTAGGCCATATTCTCTTTGTTGTTTTCAGACTGTTTTCGATTTTCTATTTTTCAAAACACCGAAAACGTGTTCTCCTTCTCATTTTTTAAAATGAATTTTGGAAAACAAAAAAAAAATTTGTGTTGAAAACTCAAAACAACCAATACCACGTTTTGACAATTTTCAGTACAAAACACGTTGATTTTACAAAATACGGCAAACACCGTTTTCCCTTTATCCTCTCTCTCTCTCTCTCCATCCCTTCTCCCGACTTCATCTGCTCCTCAATTTCCTATACCCTAAATCCACATTTCCCACGACCTCGAGAAGGAGCTTTCCGACGCCGGTCCATCACCGATTCTCCATCTCCCAGTGTCGTCCCGTAGATTGGTGCCACTCCTCCGTTGTCTATCAAAACTGTGGCTCGAGCGATTGATCCTGCCTTCTACCCGTAGCCTCAAAATCAGGTA
>CAIGRN010039194.1:0-15473 GCA_903798345.1 Fraxinus anomala
ACCTTGTAGATATCGTTACAATCTATTTTCATCAAAAAGTTCAGGAAAATCAATAACCAAAATTCTGAATTCAACAGCGGAAGTAAAATGGATTTGATGATTACAGTATAATGAAGAAATAAGTGGGGGGTAAATATTAATTCGCAATTAGAAAACTATTTGAATTACTCATTATTCACTTCCACTCACCCTGAAGTATACCTACGTAAAACTGTAAAAGCCATCAACCAATGGGACTGGAAATTCCGATAAAGGGAAAATGCTTGTAGGATGTAGAATGACGTTAAAGCTATGCGCTAAATTACTGGTTTAAGAGTTCCGATAAGTGAAAAGTCTCGTAGTGTGTTCAGACAGGTAACAATCAAGGAGTACAGAAAAAGGTCGAAAAATAACGGACTTTAGAACTGAAGTCTTGTATTATTGAACCTATCATAGTTGTATAGTCCACATCTTTTCAATGCCTAAAGGAGTTAAAATTCGACAGCTTGAGTAATATTAAGCTACAAAATCAGGTCTATTGATGTCTGCTTATTTGATTTATCAGTTCTATCCTTTGTTTATCCATTGTCAACAACCTTGGTCCTTTCTTTAATGCCTTTTCTTTATCATAAACTCTAGTTTCCATGTATAACTTATCTGTAACATAATCCGAATAAGTATGGATTTATTTTCATGGATTAAACAGAAACAGATTAATTTCAATAATTAAAACTAGTTATAACTTATAATTCATCAACAAAATATAACAAGGGAAAAAAAAACAGAAAAGCAATAAATTACCTTCCAAGCCAAAGAATATCCCAGATGTTTTGCAACAGAACTGCTTACAACCCAGCAGAAAAAGCAAAGCAAAGCAGCCAAAGAGCCAGCTTTCTTATCCAAACTCATATAGAACAGGGCATAAATTACAGTGAGCAAGAACCCAAAATTCAAGACCAATACAATATGATCAGACAAAACAATTGGGGGATTCTTGAATAAAGGAGGTGTAAAATTGAAAAGAACAAGAGCTGTGAAAAAGATTGGCCAAACAAACAACATATGAATAAAAATATTTATTGGGTTGCTGTGGTATGCTCCATAGAAAGCAAAGTGTTTTTCCAAATCCAATAAACCCATCTGATTTTTTTGAGTTGGGATTTTGATTTTAGGAAGATTGAATGATGGGTATTTTGATGGAGAAACAGACGATGGGTTTGTCGAATTGTAGAGGTCAGGTCTCTGAAACTTGGGATTCTTGACGATGTTGTTTATGCATGTCAATGTCGTTTCTTCACTCTCTCTATTTATTATTATTATTTTCCTGATTTTTCAATCAAAATTCTTGGGCTTGTTTATTCATTTGTTTTTATTAGTCTTTAATCAAGATTCTAGAGCTACGAACTAAACATATAAATTTATCAACCTTGTTAAAAAAAGAAAGTTTTTGCACTAATCATTTGTCGCATATCTTCACATGTCATCTAAGATATTAAATTTATATGACAAAATGGCATTATTCTAACAACCTGTTCGATTTCCATTAATTTATCTGATTTCCATTAATTTATTTATGATTTGGTAGATGATTATTTCCGACCTACATTCACACAATAAAATATTCTACATGTTTTTTCAAAATGATTTCCTACTTTTCAACCACATATTCTCCTAAAAATATTATTCAAAACTCATTTTTTTTCCAACTAATGGGAATCAAACATGCACTAAATTTATTATCATGTGAAACATAGAAATGGAAAATAAATACTAATTTTTATGATATTTGTTTAATCAAATTATAATAATAACTGAAAAAATGATAAGTAGAAATGTCAGATGACGTTTTTCTTTATAAAAAGCCCATTGAATGTGTGCAAGGAAATGAAGCATATAAAGCCCAATTCATGTGCAAGCCCATTATAAGTGCCAGAAAACCCAAAAAACGAAGGTGAAAAAATGGTATTTCAAAAGAAAATAGAATGGCCCATGCAGGTCTCGAACCTGCGACCTTCGCGTTATTAGCACGACGCTCTAACCAACTGAGCTAATAGGCCAGTTAACCTTTTTGGGCTATATTAGTATATTTATTATTTTTCAAAATAAATTCTATTCCACAAACCTTCTATTTAAGGATAAATTCTAATGACTGAGAATAATCAGAGTACAAAATATTTCCAACATTTACTTCTGTTTAACCTGAACTACAAACTCCAATGTAGAATTGCCCTCACCTTTCTAACTTGCTTGCGATAAAGCTCTATCTTACAATTAAAACGTATCGTTTTAAAATATGAATAATTCTTGGTGTACATAATTTTTTATACATAGAGGTGTCCAAGCTTGTCCCTTACAATATTTGCATATTAAATACGCAAAAACTTGAGGACTGGAGTGGGAAAGTCAAGAAAATTTATCGTTTCTTTCTCCAACCCTAAACCGTGCAACAGACTTAATTGAAGTCTCTAGTGCTCAATTTGTCAATGTTCCATTACATCCATTGTATGAGGCACCAACATCTCATCGTTTCGTTAGAAAATTATTTTGTAAAATCACGAATGAAAATATGGGTTGTCATGAATTATCGATAGTGACTTTAAATGTGTTCTATATAAGTAAATTTAGATAGATTCGCAATTACGTATGCATGCCCATTTACAGACATCAATTTTAAAAGCGTGTTACACCCGACACAACTATAAACGTACATATTTTATTATTAATCAATCGTAGTTAATAGTTCCTCATCACCACCATGATATTACAATCGTATTCATATGCAGTCATAAAATTGTCGTACTTTAATATACTTTGTACGAGTCACGATAAAGAATATAATAGATTAAAAGTAAAAAAAAAATAATATACTTTTCCAATATTTATAACTATTTCTTTGTCTCGGAGTATGCAATATTTTCCCAAAAATAAAAGTGAGAATCAATGTTGTCCCATTGGAATTATAAACTCAAGTTTGTTCCAATACCATGGGTGCATCAATGAAAAAGAAGTTCCAAAACTATGGGCTCTCGATGCAATTGATACTGCAAACTTTATCCCTCAATCCAATTGAGGATAAAGGATCCTCCAACTCACATGTTTACATAGAGGATATCCGTTCTTTATTGAAAAATTGTATGAAATTTGATGAAAATAATGGTTTGCACAATCAAATGTGTAATTAAGGATAAAAATACCAAAAAAAATGAAATGTATGGATGCTTTTCGTAATAACGGTGAAAGATAGGGACATTTTGTACTAATTACCCTTTAATAATTTATTTGAAACTCATTTGCACTTTTTAAAAACATTTGGGAGTATGGTTGCAATTAATTTTTTTTTTTTGTTTTTGTTTTATTTAAAAAGAATGTTATATTTGTCATTTCACAATTTTTAATTGAGAAAATATATGAAAAATAACATTTTGCAAGATGAAATGTGAAAATAAGGGTGAAAATATCAAAAAAAAAAACGAAAAGTATGAACTTTTTCCACCATAACAATAAAATGTGGAACATTATGTGCTAATTATCCAAAAAATAATATACTTTACCAATATTTATAACTATTTTTTTTGTCTTGGAGTATGCAATATTTTCCCAAAAATAAAAGTGAGAATCATTGTTGTCCCATTGGAATTATAAACTGAAAAGTTGGTTCCAATACCATGGGTGCATCAATGAAAAAGAAGGTTCCAAAACTAGGGGCTTTCTATGCAATCGATACTGCAAACTTTATCCTCAATCCAATTGAGGATAAAGGATCCTCCAACTCACATTTTTACATAGAGAAATGGGCTAAATTTTATTAATTCGAGCCATAAGGCCATATCTATTTATTTATTCTACCAATTTGAATACCAATTATTGCTTTTATCCAATAATAATAATAAAAGCAAACTAATGGTCAACCAAATATAATAAAGTGATATATTACAAATTGCCCACATCTTAAAGTGTCTATTAATGTAAAAGATTTGTTGGGATTTTGTCCTCAATCATGCACGACATTAGTAGATTTTTCTAAAAAAGACTCTGTGTTACCTATTTATGAGTTCAAATCGGTCTGTGCATTTCGTAAAAATATGAAAACTAAACTTAACACAGTACGACTTGTACACAAGCTAGGTACTAAGAAACGTTGCTTTTATCAGTATTTTTGCCATCCGTCCATATTAGTAAAAGACAGGGTTACCAGCTCATTATCTTGAACTTGTCTTTACAATTTTAACAAGTGATCATTAATTTTCGGCCATGAATGTAAAAGATAGTCTTGCATGTGTTTCATGCACCCTTTATTTCACTTTATATATAGAAAAGTTTTTTGGGCCTCAATTTCTTCACAAGAATTGTTAGCATACCGTATTGAACTTGAGCCTTTCATTTTTATCGAACTTACTTTTCTTGTTTTTTTTTTTTAAAGAATTATGATAATACATTTATCTTTTTTTGATACGTATAGTACATTTATATTTGAGTATATGTCGATTATTGTTAGTCACATTAATTTTAAAGGTTTTAATGGATTTTATTAAATAATTTTGAAATCTAAAGAAACAATGATATTTCACTATTAAGGAGAGGCGATGTAACATCAAAAGTAGTATCATCGAACGAATAGCAGCATTCATTGAGAATTGACTAGTGGGATTAACCACTTAAGTGGAGAGTTCGTCATATTTCATTTAATCGACAACTGAAATAGATTTAAACGGATTGGTACCATCCCGTTCCAGTGTGGTTGGATACTATTCAACATGCCCACGGACTTGGAGGCTTGACGCACATTGTTCGACTCAGTGCATGTCTCTTTCAAATTTCTTTCAAAAGTTGCATCAAATAGACTGAGGCCATGCCAAACCTAGTTTGCAAAGGAAAAGTGCAACACGATTTGTCTTGCCAGAGAAGGGTTCCAAAACCATGGGCGTTCTATACTGCAAACTTTATCTCCAAATCGCACATTTGCAGCGTGGAATGGTGTAAATTTTATCCACAAAAATTGGTAGTGTCCTTTAATAACTTCTGAAAAAAAGTATCTACCCTAATCTGCAAAGCTTTTTCTAATTAAATAGTTCACATGTCACCCATGTGAATATATTATTTTTGTACAAATAATAGCTTATCCACAATTTAATGGTTAAAAGAGTAATGGTATAACTTCTAAAGATATAAAAATAATTTCATAATATTTTCTTTAATACTACTCCCGATGTAATATCTTACGAAGATACTCTGTTTGGCAAATATCTCTTTAAGAAAAAAATAAATTTTCTATATGATTGTGTCGTAAGAAGTGTGAAAAAGTTCTAGATCTAGCATAATATATAGTGGAGAATAATAATTTGAAAAAAAATCTTTGACAAACGAGTATGCGGATCTCAATTTACTACATCTTCTTGCAAATACTATATATCGTTTTTTTATAATTTGGTGCAATTTGAGGTACACTATTAAACATGTTCTATCCATTTTACATGCCATTTTTACCTTTTTTTTTTTTTTTTGAATCTTTTCAAAAACTTATTCTTCTATTAATTGAGATTTCGATAATCAAAATTAAGATATCCTTTCATTATCCTTTAATTCAAATTTTGTAGACTCCGTTTTGAGATCTCTTAAACATATCCTATTAAGGATAATTCAGATTTTATCCTTCAATAACCTAAATACAATAAACTAAGGCTGGAATCTAGTGATATTTATATAGAATATAGAAAATTATAATCGTGTCTAATAATTTCCATCCCGAGTATTCACATATCGAATGCTAACATAGCAATGAATGCGATCAAGATTTTTACATTTTTCGGCCTCCATTTTGATTGAAAATGAAACCTATACCTAAGTTATCTCATTCAAGAGAGAAAAGCAAGCGATTAAAACCTTCAAGTTATTAGAATTGTGTTGTTTATTGAATAGACTTTCAAATTCAAATTCATTTTTAATGGGTTCAATATATAATTCAGAAGGATTTCTTAAGTGTACATTATAAATTCTGAAATAAAATAAATAAAATCGAGAGGGCGCGAGTGAATTTACTTATCTGAGCAAAAATCAAGAAATGTGAAAAAGAAAGATACGAAAAATATAATTGTGAGGGGAAATCAAAGGTAAGGAGGAGAAAGAGAGAGCTTTAAATTTGACTGCATCGTCCCATCTAATTGAATATCTAAGTGACTATACATCTAGACAAACTTTCAATAGCGTCATGTTATGTAGATAGAGTCCTATCATATTATATGTAGACGATCTTTTCTACAATATCTATTAATTTATTCATTTCACATGTCCTATTATTCTGCATCTCGACGAACTTTTCGGCTCCTATTTTTTTAATGGCCTTTAATGTAATTTGCCGAAGATTTCCTTATCCAATATTTTGACAGTTAGACACAGTCAGCAGTTGAGTAATAGCAGTCCCATAATCTCCCCAACTACCTAAAAAATTTGCCTAACAAATTACGTTCGGTGATATAGGGTTTCTCATACTAAAATTAATCCTAACCTCGAAAAGACAAAAACTCATAAATCACGAAAAGAATTAGAATCCTATGATTAAGCCTAGCTTCTCTCTTATCCACAACACACAAATCTCATATAATTCAATGAAATTAGTCAATTGTTGATATCATAATTGTAGGATTAAAATCTCTTGAAAAAATATTGTTTTGGATAATGGCAATTTTATCCAATGACCCCACCTACTCTTCACTGGCCGTGTTTTATATATCACACAAACTTTTCTCTTTTCCACTTCCCCATACAAAGCTTCAAGAAGACAAAATCGAACCCTTCTTCGAGTGTTCCTTAACCAACAATTTTTTATATTTTCTCACTTTTTCTTGAAAATATAGTTTGTGGGTCTTGCCTTGGATTTCAGTTTCTGGGTCCTTTGTGCTTTGGTATTGGGTTCTTGATCTACAAAGAGACGAGGAGTTTTGTGGGTTTGGATGATATAGGGCTGAATTTCACATTTCTTGAAAATATATTTTGTGGGTCTTTCTTGAATTGGTTTTCTTGATTAAGTGCCAAAATTAGGGTTATTGATCTACGAAGAGAGGAGAAACTTTGTGGGTATTTGGTATTTGATGTTATAGTGTTGAAAATTTCAAGAATCTTGAAGAAATGTCTTGTTCTTTAAAATCTGGTTTTTCTGTTTCTGGGTCCAATGAGTCCATTAGCAAGAACAGAGCCATAGGGTATTCTGGGGTTTCTCCTTCAATTGTGACTCTTCAGTTTACACATTCAAAATCAAAGGAGTTTATGGGAAAGCCCCTTGAATTTTCAGATCAGAAAATTGTTACCAATTTGAATGCCAAAGCACCAAGATACACCCCTGTCAATGTAAGTTCTTGTATTTTTCTTCATAAATATTTTGTTTTTGATTTAGGGTTTCAAAAATTGATTTTTCGTTTTTTTTTTTGTGATTTAGGCACAGGCATCTATATGTATTAGTAGAGCCCTAAGATGGTGGGAAAAGACCCTTAAGCCCAACATGATAGAGATTCATTCTGCACAAGAAATTGTTGATTCCTTGTTAAATGCTGGTGATAGATTGGTTATAATTGACTTTTATTCTCCTGGTTGTGGAGGCTGCAAAGCATTGCATCCTAAGGTAAATTTTTTACTTACAGAAAAGTTCACTATCTATACTCCTAATTGATTATTTTTGCCTTCAATTTATCTGATCTTGAATAATAATTAATTTCAACAGATCTGTCAACTGGCTGAATCAAACCCTGATGCAGTTTTTCTTAAGGTTAATTATGAAGAACTTAAGACTATGTGCCATAGTCTTCACATTCATGTACTGCCCTTCTTTAGATTCTATAGAGGTGCAGAGGACAAGTTGTGTAGTTTCAGCTGTACTAATGCAACTGTAAGTAATTTTATGCATTTTAATTCAGTTTGTCGACTCCAAATTTTTCGATGACCATTTCCTGAGATTTCAATTTCATTGTTGTTTGCAGATCAAGAAATTCAAAGATGCATTAGCAAAATATGGGACTGAAAGGTGTAGTCTTGGTCCAGCCAAAGGTCTTGAGGAATCAGAATTATTGGCTTTAGCTTCAACTGGACAGATTTCAAGAAAATTACAGCCAGATTTCAAAGAGGAAGATAATAAAATGGAAGATTTGGTTCTCAAAGAGATTATTCCATCAAATGCATATGGCAAAGACGCGATGAAATTGGGATTTAAGGAAGGCAATGCAGTATTAATGGCCTAAGAAGAATGAATTTTAATTTATTTTTATTTCTGTTTTCATGTTGAGACGTAAATATTTAATTTATGGGATTTCCAAAAGCAGGGCTCTGTATTTTTTGGACAAGTCCTGCAGATTTGGTTAATCCGTCTTTGGTTCTGTATTCTGAGATTAAATGGGAAAAAAAAAATTTATCCTTTTTAGGATATATTTCTATTTGGCGACTTGTTATTTAATTTTTTTTTTGTTCAAATGCATGGCGGCGGCTGCAGAGTTTCTTGAACAGATTTAGGGTTAGTCTAAACTGTCATATAATAATTAAGAGTTGGTATAATCAATTTATTGGTTTGGGGTCGACGTGGACCCGATCAATTAAACATTTGATTTGAATCGAACCAACCCACTCAGAAAACGTTTGGTTTAGGTTTCAACACTTAAAAAAACTGTTTAAAATCGAATCTAATGGCTAACGCTTATGTTTAGAAAATTTAATGTTATACTGAGATTCAGATATACATTTGTGTTTTAATTTGTTTGAATTACAACCTTTTTATCTTTCAATAATCTATAATAAAAAATTAAACCGAACTAAAAAAAAAATTGGTTGATAAAAATGTAAAGATTTGATTTAGTTTGATAATAGGTCAAAAATTACTCGAACAAACTGTGTTCAACCCAAGTAACTAAGTTCATATTTGGTCAATTTAAAAAATTGATTAAATTTAAATCAAAACTAATAAGTAATTTTACATACATCTAACAATCGCATATTTCATTAACTTTTATCATAATTCACTTATGATGCTACCAATATTCCCACCTTAATAACCTCGAACTTGAGGACAAAGAATGAGCACGAACAGAATCCCATTTGATGAATGTAAATAGGTGGAATTGAATCTCTGATTTCTAAAATAAAGGCATCAAAGTGTGTCATCGTCACCCCCCCAATGTTTAAGTCAAAGAGAGAATTTAAATGTAGAGATGTGAACAGAATTTTTTTTTTTTTTTTTTAAAAGCGTACCTGATTAATGAGCCTTATCTTTGTATTTATAGATGTTAGTGGTTGAATCCTAAAATGATCAAAAAGTTTGACATCCTTGTCCTTTTTGTGTAAGGTGGTGGAGTTGTGATGAAATTGTATCTGGAGTCTCTTCTTATTAAATCTTGTCATGAAATTACAAAGCGTTTCGTTCAGCCCTTGATGCATCTGAATGAGTGATGCGGCTATCTTCCCGATATGCTAGCTGCTAGCAAAGAAAGTGGAGAACTTATCGGCCAAATCTGAAAATAAAAAGCTATGGAATTGGGTTCCAATATGGAAAACCAATCTCTAGCCGCATTAGTGAATGTCTGAGGAAAAGCCTTGCACATTACTGAGTCGGTGCAACTTACAAGTTTATGATATCTGTGTATATGTTAAGATGATTGATGGTGTCGGTTGTCCCATCGTACTCTTTTACATGTAGATATTTAAATTTGTTCGGTAGAGGGTATGATAAGACTTCAGGGGCAAAATGGGTGTCAGGGGTGAACCCTGTTGCTGCCTGAGTATTCTAAAACATATCATCCGCAATCTCGTCCTGGATAATCCTAGCAAGATTGGCAGAGTCCATCGTAATTGATCTCGATCCTGAGGTCACATGACATATGCCCGAGGCTCCGACATCGCCATTGTCGAGACCGGGAGCTCAAGTTCGAGCATCAGTTATAAGACCATCATGTGGTTGTGGCGTTGGATGTAGATTTCTTTGAGTCAACAGCTGAGTTAGCGAAGTAACCCATTGTCGAAACTTCTCGAATGCTTCAGGAGCAATGACTGCAGGTGGGGGTGTTGGTTCTCCTAATGACTCATCCTGTGTAACCGGAAGATCTTTGGTGGGGGGCTAGTTTGGAGCATATGAGTTTGCTAGAGGGTGTCCTGAGCATGTGTTAACCATGACTTTGATAGTGATTCCTACAGACGGTGTCAATGATACTACCAAAATTCGGACCTTAATAATCTCGAACTTGAAGACAAGGAATGAGTACGAATAGAATTCCCTTTGATGACGGTAAATGGGGGAATTGAATCTTCGGTTCTTGAAATAAAGGCGTCGAGATGTATTCTCATCGTCCCTCCTATACTTAACTCAGAAAGAATTTATATGTAGGGATGTGAACTGAAAATTATTTTTTAAAACCATACCTGATTAATGTGCCTTATCTTTGTATTTATAGATGTTAGTGGTTGAATCCTAAAAGGATAAAAAATGTGACGTCCTTATCCTTTTCGTGTAAGGTGATGGAGTCGTGATGAAATTGCATTTTTGAATTTGATATGGATAATGAGTCTAGGTATTTGGATGAAGATCAACATTATGCGACGCAATTGGGGCACGATAAAAAAATTTATAGGGTACAAAGAGAGAGATCGATCCCCATGGCAAAGCCTGAACTCAACCATGCCCAAGTCCGATGTCAAAAAAATGTTGCAGTTGAAATGTTCGAGCCAATGTGTTCGGACTGAAAGTAAAAGTAGCAAAATGGTCGAGTAGCTCGTTAGTTCAACCCGTCAAAGCTCAACCCATAGACGGCTCAAGCTCGAGTCGAGCAGGAGGTTCGCCCGAAGAGCCGAGCAAGACTCAGCTCATCGAGCTCGCGAAGAACTCGTGAGCCCACAAGCCTAAACTTCACGAGCTCGTGGGCTCGTAAAAATTGTGACAAAAAAGTGAATAAAAAAAAAAGAAAAAACTCGCAGACTCGACTTGTGGGCCGAACCGAGCTTTTCACTTTGACGAGTCAAGCTCGTGGGTAGATGGGTCGAGCCGAGTCATTGCTTTGCACATATCAACTTAAAATTTAATATTTATCTAAATCAGGGGACGTTTAATTCCGATTCATTCAATTTTTTTCATCTTTTCCCAATAAAGTATGGATTCTTTTCTTGTTTACTTTGAGCGTGTCACAGTAAATTAAGGATAAATACTTAACTAATAAAGTAAAAACAAATAAAATAAGTCAGTGTACAATAATGCATAATAATAATTAGAATTATGTCCAGAGGACACAGCTGATGAGGGTCCCAACTTTACCCACAGAAACGAGTTCTAATTCGTCGGATACCGTGGAGCTGACGATGATAGGTCCCACTTATTCAATTCAGGATTAAAATATACGTGGCACTAATGTGTTACCAGTACCTACCAAATCATTTTTAAATGGGAAAATTGCAACAATCTCAAACCTTTGAACTTTTTCATAAACTTTACCCTAACCTTTAATTTGTACCATCAACGATCCCAAATCTTTGAAAAATTAGCACCTGGAGGTCCAAATATATGAATTCCATCCTTTAACCATTAGTTGAAAAAAATAAAATGTATTTTGACCAAATTTAAAGAGGATAAAATGAAAAACTTCTTATTATTCTACATAAAATAATTAAAACGAAAATAGAAAAATAAAAAAATAAAAGGAAGATGAACAGTTCATCCATTTGTGACTGCTACAATTTTCCCTTGAAAAATTGAATCCAAGATTTAAAATGGCAAAAGGTCAAATTGAGATTGAATAAAATTACAATTAGCCTCTCTATTTGAGAACCTTTAAATTAATTTTTGTTTTCCTTATATATTCATTTTCTATCAAGTGATAAAATAAAATATTATACACGTAAATTTAAAAATTTTCCATTTTAATCACGCACACTCAAAATTTCACTTTTCAAAATATTATTTTTGACAAATAATGACCACCAAACAAAGCTTTAATAATTTATATTATACTTTATCCCCACTTGAGTGAGTCAAGGAATAAAATTAGTACTTTCGAAAAAACTTATAAGAACTTTTCTAGAACTGTCTATATAAATACGTGGATCCAGTCATAAAGTAAATAAATAATTTATTGAAAATAACAAATTTAATGGACTATTATGCCCCTATTTTACAACCATTTTAAATTTAAAAAAATAAAATTTTGAATAGTAAGAAAAATTTCTAACTCTATATGTAAAACATTTGATTGCATTAATGTATAATTAAAAATAAATAAATAAAAAATAGAGTTAAAAAAATGATCATTATTCAGGGACAATATATTCTTGAAATATAACCCTATTGTTACATTTTTTTTTTTAATTCTTGAAAATCAATTGTATTTAAATTATAATTTTGCATGATTTAAAGAGAAAGTCCCGGCTTGAATTCTCAAATTGTAATAAAGATTATGAAGTCCAAACAGGAGCTTATATCTTTCATAGATTAGTTCTTATTTAATCGATTAAATAATATAATATAAATAAACATTGGGTTAGTTAAATTTATATGTAATCTTGCTTTAAAATTTTGCAAGTGGACAATTCCGTAAATAAGTAATAAAGTGAAAGTTAATCTAAGTAACGATAGGACCAAGTATCTAATCAAATTTCTAATAAATCAAACTCTAATCAAATGACCCAATTATAATGAAGATTTATATTTATTAATTTAAAAAAAAAACCAACTAATATAACTTCTAAATTACTAAGTGATTGGGAAGCGTTCATGAATAATCAAATAATCACAAAGAAATAAGACCCTGAACCCTCGTACATTCATCCATTTTAATATTAATTCAAAACTTCGATAATATTCATTTGAACTTGAAGATCAACATTCCTATATTGTATAATAATCTCTTCCGATCACGACCCGAAATATACGTATTCGGATGTGATTGCATGTAGAAACATTAAATCACAAAAACAGATCATGCAAAGCATATGCAGTAATTTCCAATGTCTATAAGACTCTACACTGATTGCTACTTGTGCTATCTTTCATATTGATTCCCTAAAGGGACAACAGAAATCACACAACACATTCACAAAGCCTATATCCCATCTGTTTTTACTATTACTCGCAAAAACAAACCGAATTTCGAACCAACCCTTTGAAACTAGGAAAGTCAGTAATAAAACATGCATAAAATTTTGATTAAAACCAACAATAGCATCAGAGAAATTCCCATTAGACTAATTCACCTTTCTCCAAAAGGAGTTCTGATGTCCCTGTCTATTTTGTCATCACCTGACTTGTTTCATTATAAAATTAATGCCTTAAACTAAGAATAAAAATTTAAAAAGCAAAGACACTTTGATGCCTTGAAGCCTCAGATTATATTCTTTTCATAGTGAAGCACTCCAAGTATATTTATCACCATCACAGGCACAGGCACATGCCAACAAAATTGATACATAATTCAAGTAATAAACT
This sequence comes from Fraxinus anomala, assembly GCA_903798345.1. Classification (NCBI taxonomy): domain Eukaryota; kingdom Viridiplantae; phylum Streptophyta; class Magnoliopsida; order Lamiales; family Oleaceae; genus Fraxinus; species Fraxinus anomala. The sequence goes on from CAIGRN010039194.1 coordinate 13,418, forward strand.
AAAAGTAGAATAATCTGTGGAATCCATAAAAAAAACTTTCATGCATCAGAGATTCTGATTTCCTATTGATAAATGATTCATCTTTCCCCTAAAAGGAGTATGACAAATTTGAAATTCATCATCTGCATCTAATAATATTAAAAAAATGAGAAAAATATAAATCGAAAGACAAATTTATTGGCCTTCTATCACAGAACATAAAAAAATATTTTAGACTATACATATAAAGGGTTTGAACTCCTCAAAATAAGAATCAACTTTCGGATTAAATAAGACTAATAAAGAAAATATAGTAAATGTTCTTAATTATTATTCAACAAATTAATATATACAAGGGGAAAACATTCTTCCAAAATCAACAGATTGCCTCAGAGGTAGTGACAATAGAGCATCATCATCATCTTTATCTCTGATAATACGTGCAATAATAAGTTCATCCCAGGCAAACCAAGAATGTAAATGTGATATTACCATTGAAAACATAATTTCAGTACCAGAATCCCAATGTTGGTTGTGTAGATAAAAATTACACAGACCAAATAATTATAGCTAAGACAATGAATGAACTCCATAAGGAAGATAGTTTTTCTTCATTCAGATGATATAAAAACTCCTATTAGGATCCATTAGTTCAGTCTAAACAAGTCTATCAATTCAGGCCCAAACAAGACTTTACCACATGGAAACTGTAAGCATATATAATAAATAGAGCCTCCTACAAGATTCCAACACATTCAATTTGCATAAGAAACATCGATTCCAACATATTTTTGTGAAGTCACATACAGACTTGAAGGAGAATTCTTCGCATAGTCGAAGGGGATGTGAGACCGTGTACTTGGTGTGCATTCAAAAAGACACATTAATCTCCATCAAAATTCTTTCACTATTTCCAATTACAAAAAAAGTGCAATATATACCATGTATTTCACAACTTCTGGAGAAATTTCCAAGACAAATGAAAAGATAGTTTAGTGCATCAACTGTGACAATTTCATAAGAATTATCAAAGTTCAGTGCATCTCTGCAAAATCATATTCAAATAGAATGCATATATCAGTCTGTTTTACACAAAAAAAAAAAAAAACAAATAAATAAAATTAGAAATAAAAGTCTACAAAAGCCTCAAAACATGTAAGACAAACCACTTGTACTTAAGTTTCCAATTTTAACAACAAACAAGCAAATACAAGTTTCCCCTTTGAAACTAGGAAAGCCAGTATCCTAAAATGCATAAAAATTAGAAATAAATGCAAGTTAAATCAAACAATAGCATCAGAGAGATTCCCATTAGACTTAAGTCATCTTTCTCCAAAAGGAGTTCTGATGTCCCTGTCTATTTTGTCATCACCTGCATTGTTTCATTTACATTTGAACGATAAAATCTAATGCCTTTACCCAAAATAAAAATCAAAAGATTAAAGAGTAAAACCAAATGGATGCCTCAGATTATATTCTTTTCATAGTAAATCACTCAATGTATATTTATCACCATCACAGGCACATGGCATATTCCGACAAAATCCATAACTGAGGAAAATGATTCATCTTTCCCCCAAAAGGAGTATGATAAATCTGAAATTCATCATTTGTTTCTAATAATATTAAAAAAAAAAAAAAGAAATTTATCAATTAAAAGACATTTAATTGGCCTTTTATCACATTACAAGTACATAAATCTAAAATATAGATCGTGCTGAAAAACGCAGAGATTACACAAAAGAAAAATGTAATTATATCATAAACAGTAAATCATAAACATCTTACCATGTAGACGGTGAAAAGAAAAATACTGCAGCCACGCTAAATTAGGGTTTTGCAATACGATAGCCAATTTCTGAGTGTAAATACAGCTTATATAGAGATAATGTGTTGGATTTTGCTTCACGTACAGGGCCACATGGGCCATGTAATTCACCCATGTGGCCCTGTGGGCCTTTTCCTACTCTGCTTCTAGAGCATTCGGGGTTTAGCATTGGGCCGCTAGGCTAGGGTCTAAGAGAATAGATGCAAATTTGCAGAGAAGCCCTTGTAGAATATTGTATTCACTGTTCAA
>CAIGRN010039203.1:0-10169 GCA_903798345.1 Fraxinus anomala
GGGCCCAATAAGACATAAGTAGTGGACTAACAACCTATAGGAGCCGTCCAAATTTGATTGGGCAATGAGCAGCTCTAATTCAATTAGGCTGCTTCAAATGACCCAAGTAAGTTACGTGGAGCTTTAGGTAATTGTGGTGTCGATATATATATTCAATCATTTGGTCGATGCCGACTGAATAAAAGAACAAGACTTACATCATCGCCCAGGAATGTCGTTTGACAACAATTTGCCTAACAGGGACATTTGTACGCGAAAATACTGATAAGTATTAGGATAGTTTTGAAAGTTTAATTAATCAATGCAACAACCTTTTGATATTTTTAAGAATAATTACCATTATTATTGAAATTAGTAATATCTTGATTAAGTATTAATATTAGTGTTGTAAAGTTTTAAATTAAAATGATTGTTGAGATCGTAGATAAACATATATATTTTAATGTCTAAATAGTGTTACTTTCATGTCGTGGTTCTAAACCAAATCAAACTACTAAAAATAGTTTGGCTGATTTGGTTTAGTCCAGACTTTTTTCAAATATTTATAAACAGTTTGATTTGAAATAAGCAAATAACAGTCCAAATCGAACAAAGTTCAATCCTAAAGATGATGAACATTTTATATCATGGATAGCTGATGGCTCGATCTTTATTTATGCAGAAATTAAAAATTAAAGAGTACTGAAAATTTGGTAAAGATAACTTCTTTTTTTCTGCGTAGAAATGCTCAATTTTTCATTACAAACCATACAATATGATATTTTTTAGCACCAAACAAATATAATATTCATTAGGGTATTAGCCATTTAGACCCTAACATATAGGATTCCTACAAAATTGGTCCATAACTTTAAAATTTTAGCACAAAACTAACCTTTCAATTCATTGCACATATGGTACTTTTGGACAGTCCGTTTAATCATGCTCTACCAAAGCAGACAATATGCATGATATATTGATTTTGGCATAGAGGCTTGGATCGTTACAACATAAAGCACTAATACAACAATTAGGTCTTTTGACCATTTCATGAAGCATTTAAATTGATATTATTTACAAATATTAAAAAAAATATATTTTAAATACTCACCGTACTTCAAAAATAAGTTAACCAAGCTGATCAAATCTGGGATACCTTTACATGTTCGAAAAAAGACCGAACAAAGATCATATACTACTAAACTACAACAAACGGAAGGTGCAACAGAAAATGTCCAGCTTAACAGAAAATGTCCAGCTTGTGAACATCATATATTTATTGGCTGAATTAATGACGTAAACCAGGCAATGCAGTGAGTACATACCAGGAGTGCAAGACACTCGGAATGAAAAGTCAAACTGTAAAACTGGATTCAGAACGAAACTATGCTGGAAATGCGGGGTTATTCCTCCGGACTTTCATTGGGATTCACCTCGTCTTTCATTTCCTTTACTTTCTCAAGCTGCCTCAAGAGATCTAACCTTTCAGGTCCATAAGTGGAAGGTATCTGCCAGAGAACAAATCAATTATGGTCTCAGGTTGAGCTTCATGCAGGAGATTAAACAATTAGCTCAGGAATCAAAGCGTACACACCAGTGATGGTACATATCGTTGAATTGCAGCCAACATAGCAGCATGCCCTACTGCAGTAACCTGCAAGATGTATATAACGCAGCAATGTTAGTTTATGCACACATCAAATCCTAGGAGAAAGAAAGATCTGCTTCGTCTATGGTCATGTAAATTCCGGTCTTGCTTGAAGTGTGAGCAAACCATTTTTCTAATATGACAGGAAGCCATATTAATAAAAATTTAATCAGGTGAGGACTAATACTGCATCACCATAAGTTAAAGCAAATACCTTTTATCAGAACCAGGCAAAGACAAGGTCCTGTGGTTAATAACATTTCATTGACATAGCAGGCAAGAGGGATATTAGGCCATATAATTGTCAATGTTTTTATCCTTTAGTTTTACTTTACTGTCCATCCAAAAGGAACATTCCTCGAGAATAGTCAGTGAGTCTCGTGTCAATGTTTGTATGCAAAGCACAGCAGTCAATTAGTACATAATTACAAGAAAAAAGAAGATGATGAATGGGTGAAATATTTTTAGCACAGAAAGCAGTGATTGAATATGCGAGAAGAGTAAATTTGATTACAGTAACTATTTGCAGATGAATTTCCCCTATAGATTGAGCAAGTATTTCTATTAGGCACCCTGATTTCATAATCATATAATTGACTCGAATTCTACAAGAATCTCCCTTAAAGGCAAGCCGTCTCACCGATGCACATACAATTCAAACTAATAATGTTAGGGCTTACTGGAAGGAGCATGAGAAAGCCAATTGGAACTACTGAAGCCAAGTCAGTTAACGTTCTTTGGAGAGCTTGCTTCTCTTTCTCTGTTAATTCATCCCCTATTAGAACCCTCCTGAGCAGTCCCATAGCAGTGCCAACGTCAATGGCTAGAAGCTGAGTGCCTTGCCAAACATCCTGCTCATGAACATCAAAACTTTCACTGAGAGATTACAAGTTATCAAATGGAGGAGTAATTAAACTATCCCTTTGATGTAGTACACAATCACTTAGTAGTACTACAACTGTGATATACCTTTTCTAGTTGTGTTCATCTTTCAATTATGTTTATTTTTTCTTCTAGTTGTAATATGTTTTATCTTTTATTTGATTAGGACTGTAGTTTCAATTTCCTAGTATTAGTAGAAGTAGGGAATAATCTTGCCTAAAAATATAGAGGCTATGTTTACTTTCAACACAGCAATTACAAATTCAATATAAAGCAAGATTATTCTATTATCGTTCTTACTTACAATTCTTATTACAAGAATTCATAAAAACTTCCGCACCACCCTTACTTTGGCAAGCAAAGAAACTTCAGGATAACTCGCTATCTTGTATGAGACGTGTATTCGCTACTCACTATCTTGTATGAGATGCGGATTTGCTTCCTTAAAGTATACTAGTACTTAGAGTTTGCAGCGAATATGTTTTTGTTACTTGCTTCACATTCCTGTACAAACTTGGCTCGAAAGTAATTTACTAGAAGAGCAGCTATAAATTCCAACATCAAAAACCCTCCACAAAGGTCCATAGAATCCAAAGAGGGTGAGAGATATAGGAATGTCAGAGAGATGTTCCATTGGGCTTAAGCAACTACTGTATTTACAGACACATTGCATACAGATATCCAGAAAAGTTAGAATAGTTCTTTAGATCTTATTGGGAGGATTCATATCCTTTTTCTATGTATTTTTCCTTATATTGATAAGTTCTAAGATTTATACGAACGATAAAAATCCTAAGAAAATATATAATATTAGTAACAAAATAAATATATGCATCAGTTTTGAATAAGATAATTTTGAATAAGTATTATTCATTTCAAACTATAAATAATTTCATTGGCCTGGCATAATACACACAAATTTCATTTGTCCAATAAAGAGGGGTAACTTCGTACCATGCTTGTTTCTTTCAGCTTATCCAATGATTTCTCAATGATACTTCCTTTCTTCTGAATCCGAACCATTTGAGCACCTTTAGCTTCATTACTGTACCTCAAAGCATCATCTCTTGTCTGAATTTCTTCCTGAATGAAATGCAATGAGTTGATCTCATAAGATAAAGCAGGTAATTGATACCTATGCGAGTACAGAGAAATTTTGACAACTAGAAAGTTGAACGCATGAACTCGCTTGCACACTGTAACAGAAGTCAAAACAACCCAAAGACACTACATTAAGCCCCTAGTTGATGGCCATTACTTTGAGAAAATGGAGCTTTGAATAATGATTTTTTGGATAATGTGTGATTAAAAAGTAGGAAAATTTTTGGATTTACATGCAAAATATTTTATTTTGTAAATATGTGGTTGAAAATGAGTGTGAGAATTAAAGAGTTTTGAAATAATGGTTGTCAAAGAGGGTTTAAATACAAGGTGTTTCCATTAATTTTGTTTAGGCCACTCTTTTCTAGAAATGAAACAAAGAATAGACAGAATATTAGGGCTCTGCAGAACCTCTTTAATATTACAACTTGTTTAGGAAGTAGTTTCTTGCAACTGTGTCTGACAAAAAAGCAACAGAGCTCAGAACTATTATAACAATAATTTCACAATCATGAGCAAAGTTGCCACAAGCAGTGAAAGAGAGAACCAGTCGCTCTTAAATAAATCAAAATTGAAGCAGAAATGTTAATGCCTATCAGAAAAAAAGGTCATAGCTTTATCACACCAAATCCACCAATCTCGCAAACTTGAAAGCTAACATTTTGATCAGTAAATGGGCCTGAATGAACTGACAGATTTAAGACAACTGGATTCTCAGAAGTTCTTAGTTGGGTACATGTTGGTTTTTATACCAGTATATGAGAGTATATTCTATTCAATATCGGACTAGGAAAAGAAAGGGAAAATAAACTGCTCAGTGGGAAAATAACTCAAGGTCTTTATTTTATGAACCTAAAAGAAATTACATCTGTTGCAGAATATTGTCGTGATTATTGTATAGATGTACATCAGAGAGTTAAAATTTCATGCCATAGTCTAGGATGGTGTACGATTTGCAGTACGGGTAATTAACTTTGTGACTAGATGGACACTGATGTCCTATAGAACTCCATGTGTCCACAGGGGATCTTCACATAATATCTCGCCGGTCCAAATGCCTGATTTAGTTTTCTCACAACAATATCCAACTATATATGGGGAATGTAATAACATTACACAGCTATCAATTCTATCGAGCTTGGTTGAGAAAAGTCAAACAATGGCTACAAAATGACGAAGTTCATAATATTTGTTTAATTACCTCATCTAAAAGCTTAAGCTTTCAGAGAGCAGAAACATTTATTATTAGTATTCAACATGCTCGGATTCCATTTCTATTAAATGCCTGTCCTGTGAACTATTATTATAAAGAATAGATGCGAGACTTGACCCAGGACTTCTGTTTCCTATAATTTCAGGTTAAACTGCCTCGCCTAAAAGTTTAAGATTTTAGAGAGGGGAAGCATTTATTTATTTACATTTAGTCTTCAACAATATCATCCAGGGTTCTTTTATGTGCTCTTACACGGTTACAGAAAGTAAGAAATTTAACAAATCCAAGTTGAGACCACATAATGCAAGCGAGTCCTTATCTAAATAATATAATGAGGATACGTAGTTTATGCAAAATTACTTGTAGGTATTAAAGATGACAGCCTTTTTACTGTTTGTTCTGCCATTTTGCAAGCATTTAGTCAAGTTCTACATCCTAGTGAATAGACATGCAAGGTTTTTCATATCACCAAAAAGTTTTCTTCTTTTCTATCAAGTTTATTGATGTCACTTCTCATGACAGAAAAGACTCGGTGAATTTGAAACTGTAGAAAGTGAAATGTGACAGAAGCATCAAGCAGAATGGACACTCTTTTACTATTCTCCATAGAATCGAAGCCTGGATTTATCACTGTTCTTAACACTACCAAATTTGTATTCAAAAGATGGTTGTAACTTTGTATGGTTTTATTTCACCATATATAGATCATATTCACAAAAAGAAATTGAAATTGAAATAAATGACTTGTCTATCCAGTTTAACTGATCCTAAATGATCATCGCCATCATTTAACCTTACATTTGAATTCTGACTCTTGATTGCGCACTGTAAAACCAAAATGGATGGAAGACTTATTAAGAAAAATGAAGCCAGACATCGTCTCAAAAGAGATGAGAAATGGGGAGTAAATTTGAGGCATAATAATTTAACTATTTTTGAACTGGTCTTATAAACCTAACAAAAGTTCAAAATGTACCTCATCATACTCATACTGATCAGTACTCTTTTGAACTCGTTTCTCCAGTTCTATTAGTTCACTCCTTAAGAGTTCAAAACGTTGAATTTCACTGGATTCCAAGTCAACAATTTCCTTGCTCACACCTCCCTGTTCATGGTATCCACCATCCTGCATAGAGATCACCAGAAAGAAAAAGAAGAAAGAATAATATTATTAACCACTCATAACTCAGAGGCAGAAAATCTTTGACACAATAATCTGAATTTCCTAAACAAATTCAGTAAATTAGCAAAATGTCATTTTCATTGGAAAGACGCATCAGAATATCACTCCTCTAGCACAATCAGTATTGCATAATGTGAATATAAATTCCATATTTCCCAATTGATACAGTATTATTTTGCCATCCCAATTTGACAGAAAGTCGGACAATCAGATATGTGTTGATTAAAACTAATGCCTATAGGGAACTGATGAGATACATCGACAGATAGTATCAAAGCAACTTCGCACATTGATATCTAAGACTAACCTAGTCTTCAGAGACGATAATGATGGGACTAGTTAAATAGTCAGTTTAGTAATATTATGATGTCAGCAAGTTCGAACAGCAGCTTTCAGAAGTTCAAAGAAAGATCGAGGAAGGTCAAGGAACATAGACATCTAAGCAATGAACGACCAGAAGCTGCACTGTAAATAACTGAGACACTAATCATAACTAGTAGGTTGAGGCACACAGCATGGAAGCAACCATATACAGCCCCAGTTTGGGCTCTATTTCTCCAAAACTCATTTTCAACCACACATTCTCCCATAAAATAATGTTACACATAAACCCAAAATTTCTCCTTATTTTTTAGCCACGCATTCTCCAAAAAATCACTAATTCAAAACACATTTTCCCCCAAAATCTCATTTTAATGGAGCCCAAACAGGGGCACAATATTTAAAATTTAAATAGCACATCAATATCACGTTTCTGGTGCCCTCTATGAGGAAAAGTTGCAGAAGGAAAATAAATGAATATGCAAGTAGATGAACAGCTATAGAGCCGATTGAGTGACATACATCTTCAATTGCAGATGATGGACCAGGATCAGGTGATTTTGCCGGGCGGTATGCTAAGATACTCCATAATCCAAGAGGATTGCTTACCCAAAAAAGAAGATATTTATCAGCAAGGAAATAAATTGAATTAAACAAAAATTACGTGATGAAACAAAACATAGTGAAGAAGAGCGTCATGAGGTTAGAACTTGAAAACATCTGAGAAGCCTCAATACCTGCTGCTCCTATCCATTTTCACATTAGCACTTTTTCTGCCTTGTCCTCTAGAATATTGACGTTGCTCACTAACTGGAGAGGTAGAACTACTGACATCATCTCCCTAGTAGCACAAACAGAAGCCAAATCAGATGCAAATAATATTGAAATTCATATGTAGAACACGAGTCATCATAAGAAGCATAATAAGGTACTGATACATGGATCTGAAGAATACATAAAATTACATGAATGTTTTGATTGCTCCCTCTTGGGAGAAACTTGCGATATCACTCTGTGATTATAAAGTAATAGTGCATTGAGCTTGAGTAAGTCCTCATGAAACTCATTCTTTCCAGTCGCTTGTTATGCAATACATGATACCATTGGTACTGCATTGGTACTGCAGGCTACAGCTTATGCATAATTTGCAGCTTAAGAACCCCTAAACTCAACAGAGAATTTTTGCCGAGGGAGTAAATGTGTGGTCCAACAAACAACCACAAGCAGATCAATGACAGCCTCAACTAACTCAGAGAGATAAAAAGTGGGATGCTACGCCTATGTAACCTAGAGGTCTGTTTACATTCTGATTTCATTTTCTTGTTTTTCCCGTTCTATTATTTCTTCTTATGCTTCAAAACATTGATCTAATACATGTTTATTTTTGGAGAAAAATGACATTCTGATTACTCTTTTTAGGTGTGAATAATGTTGTTAGGCTGATAGTTGGAGGAGTTTATATAATTTTATCTCTATCGGGTAGCTCCTCCTTAGACATTAAATGTGAACAAATTACTTATCAACATTGCTGAAATATTAGGTATATAATCACAAATCACGAAACTGATAAAAATGCACATAGAGATCTAAGACAGATTTCAACATAGAGATGCTTCTTCATGTCGACGAGAAAGCCAGGGCTCCCTGAATTTTCAATTTTTTCACCAACAAATCCCCCTTTCTTTTCTCCCTCATCCCAGCATGAAAAAAGAAGCTATGGCTGACTCAAGATCTATACCTATGTTGATACCATATTGAAGCACTTTATCTAAAAGCTCAAGCTGTCGATCAGAGAATTTTTTTTGTAATCAACATCAAAGATAAATTAGATAATCGATGTAAAATTATATTTATATCAAATGGACATCAGACAGAAATATTAGACCACTCCGTCATTCCATCATTATCCTACAAACATCCTTCTCTCTCCGTCTAGTATACAAATTATCTATGCTTTAGCACTTCTTAATTTGAAGTACAACTATCAGTAATGAAAATGAAACAGTAAAATTCATATCCCTAATTTGTATGGAGATCAGTCCTTGATGCCAGTCAAAGCAGATTAACTTGATAATCAATTGTTTGAGAGGCTGGCACACCCACATACAAGATCTATACCTATGTTGATACCGTATTGAAGCACTTTATCTAAAAGCTCAAGCTGTCGATCAGAGAATTTTTTTTGTAATCAACATCAATGATAAATTAGATAATCGATGTAAAATTATATTTATATCAAATGGACATCAGAAAGAAATATTAGACCACTCCGTCATTCCATCATTATCCTACAAACATCCTTCTCTCTCCGTCTAGTATACAAATTATCTATGCTTTAGCACTTCTTAATTTGAAGACAACTATCAGTAATGAAAATGAAACAGTAAAATTCATATCCCTAATTTGTATGGAGATCAGTCCTTGATGCCAGTCAAAGCAGATTAACTTGATAATCAATTGTTTGAGAGGCTGGCACACCCACATCGGAAATGAATATCAATGCATTACTAATTAAAAAATGAGGGAACGTCAAGAATACAAAATCTAAAAAGATCAGATACAGATAAAAATTTCCAGGAATTTATTGTTAAAATTATTCCAAGTTAGATTTATATTTGCAGATGAAGATAGATCCTCTAATGCAGAGGGAAAGATAAACCAGTTTCTGTTTATTTCTGTAGGTATCACTCTATGATAGACCCCCAATCAAGTATATACCTATTCTAGAAGGATCAAGAACAACTGAGAAGAATGTGCAGCAACAAATTCTGTTACGGCAGGCTGGGGTGGGCAAGCAGTTAGAAGGATCTATAAATAGAGAGGCAACCCGTAGTGGTAGGCAGGTAAGATTTGAGAGTAAAAGAAGAGTAGTAGGGAGAATAGTTACTTCCTGTTTGTAGCCCTCTTATCTGTAATCTTTACATTACCTAAATTCAATAAAAAGTACTGTTACTTATTTCCCTGTTCTTCCACTGCAGCTCATTCTTTCTGGTTGGGTTCTTATCGCTCTACTTGCTTAATTTATCTAAATGGATATTCCTCCAGTGCTTTGAAGTTTGAAACAAGTCACTTCTTTATCCTTGTTTGTTTCATGCGGTAACGTAAAAAAGAACAGGACAAGTAAGAGAAAAGTCGAGAAAATCTTGATTTTGCGACATAAACAACAGGAAAAATAAATCCTGGATATGTTATATAGATCAAGAAATAGCAACTTCAAGAAAACAGAATGTACAAATCATAAATAAGAGTTAGCACTGATCATTTTGAACTCCAACGTAGAGAAAAGTATCAGAGGCACATGCCATTGAAAAAAAAATTAAAAAAAAAAAAAATATATATATATATATATATATACCTGCTGAAGAGAAGCTGCCTTAGCTCTGAAAGATGCCTCAAGAAATTCAGCTTCTTTCTTAAGTATCCGTATCCTTTCAAGGTCCGAACAGGCAGCTTTTAAGTGCTCCTTTCCAGAACTCAAGCTTTTCACATGCAGCTCCTGAAGCAAGTCTTCAAGCCGTAAAAGAGCTTCTTCAACACTCTCCAATGCCTAAAAGAAAATGTAAATGTCACTGCACAACTAGATTTGTTTCAGTTGTTATACCACGAAAGTAACCACGTGGACTGATGCCACTACNCCGTAAAAGAGCTTCTTCAACACTCTCCAATGCCTAAAAGAAAATGTAAATGTCACTGCACAACTAGATTTGTTTCAGTTGTTATACCACGAAAGTAACCACGTGGACTGATGCCACTACATGAATCCATAAAGCAAATATGTTGATGAAGCAAATTATTCAATATTACTAGAATCATCAGACCAGAAGTTACAGAAAGACGATTCT
>CAIGRN010039242.1:0-13219 GCA_903798345.1 Fraxinus anomala
ATCCAATAACAGAATCCCACATGAGGGAATAATTCATATTGGCCGAAGAAAATGATTCCCCTAATAGAACAAAGCAAAAAATGTCTGGAAACAAATCCGAGGAACCTTCAGCAGTTAACAAGTTCCAATTATTGCTGCATAAAAGGGACTGAAATAAAACTAGGAAACCAAACCGTGGTTGAAAGTGTATTATGGATTTATCAATTTGTTTATACAACACATGCAAATGAACAGGTGTTAAAAAGTGATCGAAGAGATGTGAGACAGAAAGAAATATACATATTCCCGCTGCTTTCTTCATTCAATTCATTTATTAGCTGTGTGCATGCAAGCATAAATGTGAGTTCCCACATATACATAGAGGTGCAGTGCATTTGCTGGCAGCGGTGGAAACAGAAATTCAACCATCTTCTTTAAGCACGAACTTTTTACATTAATTAATAACCTCTTCTGTCAGTTGAACTTATTAAATGGACTACAATACAGAGGATATACAATGTGCACAAGAAAGTCATGCATACCAGACGCCCATAAATAGCTATAGGAAAGTCGCAACGGACACAAAAATGAACCCGGTCACCAAGCTGACGACGGGATCTGCGACCAACATTCTTGAGAAGAGCAATATCACTTGCCGAACCAAGGCTCTTAGCTACAGGAAGATCAGCTAAGACGAGGTGATCGGGACATGCAACAGTCACAGTTTCTTCAGGCAAGGACTTTGCACCTCCAACACCTTCACTAGCTGGTTTGCTGAGCCGAATTTGCATTTTTTTCCAGAAGTTTTTTTCTATTTATTTTCTCCCTTGCCCTTCAATAATCAAACTTCGAGTTTTAACCTCAGATAGCCAATGTTCAGGCCTTCCTCTTTCTGCATAATCAGGAAGTATGAATATTTTTGAGTGTCAGATGTATAAAACATGACCTTAAATAAAGAGAAACGATATACTCTGCTGTTTTTACTAACCATTGAAATGTTAAGAACAGCCCTCATTACAGTAAGCATTGACAGTGTCAAATTCAGGACGTGAATTTATATAGTCAATTCTAACTATAAAAAGGGCAATAAAAAATAATTGCAGATTCAATCAGCAACATATATGTATCATATACATAAAGTTACTTCTACACAACAATTGATCTTCAGTTTCAGCTAACAACTGATACACATTGCATAATAACATTAATTTTCAGTATTCTTCCTCTTTTTTTTTTGTTCAGAAAGTACTCGAGACATGAAGACATTGAAACCTGGAAATTGGGCCAAATCGAAATATTTGACAAATGGTATGCAATCCGGTACATCCTACCACATTGAACTGGCAGCTATAAATGCATAAAGGAAAGTAAAGGACGCCCCCGCAAATGTGAACCTAGAAAGTATTAGTATCCAAAGTTACATAACAAAGGTCCTCAATAAGTTTTCATTACATTCACTTGTCAACGGAGAAATCATTTTGGTATTAGAGAGGCAGCATACAAACCCTACATACCAAGGAAAACATCGACAGAAAAAACTGCAAATTCATTTATTCTAAAGCAAATTGCACCGCCCAATTAAAATGAGGAAAATGAAAACCTCTACCAATTGTCTTCACACTAAAGAAATGTGCTGGCAAACTATGTGTCTATTGAGAAACACATCATAGAGCAATTACAAGAAATTCAAGAACCGAAAGCCCAACAGAAAGCACAATATACATCCTGGCACAGAAAGTCAAACATACGAATCGCATACGAATCCAAGCAATTTTTTTTTCAAGAATAACATAAAATTTCATTTAAGTTGGGAAAACAATCCACATACAAACGAATTTGACATAGACAATATCTAAATCCATCACTAAATTATACTCATTATCATCTATTGAATCATTTCCCATACTCAACCTACTATTTATCCTCAAGGGACAATCAATTAAAACCAGAAAATTATAAAATTTTCGGGTATTATAAAGATCCAGGAATTCCATTTCCCTAGCACGTATCAGGACTAACCCAACCCAGAAATTGCTTTAAACTTTTTAAGATACTAAAAAGCACGACGAAAATTCGGGACTCCATGCTAATAACTAGATGCTGAAAAATTCGAGGGTTCCAATTCTTGATACTTGTAGATGTAAATTAGCGTCATATTTCTTTAAGCATTTCAAGAATGGCTAAACTCAAGACCAATATGTGAAGAAATTAAATTACCCGAACCGGATGAGCTGAACAGAGAATCAATTTTTTTCTTCCTCCGGTGACGTTTCGAGTACGACGAATGCTTAAACGGCTAAACCCTTGTGTGCAAGCATCGGGACTAGGGGAAATGAACAGAGTTGTTGCAACCGAGTAGCTGTACACTTTAAGCAACTTTATATTTTCCATTTAAATATGAACTTTTTTATTTTTAAATAAAAAAATTAATTAACATACCACACGTTCTTCCATAAAATAATTTTACACGTAAATTGAAAATTTTCCTTATTTTTTAATTACATATTTTTAAAAAAATCGTTTAAGGGCTTATTTTATAAGGAGTTTTTAGTTATATAAATAAAATAAAAATTTATGTTTTCAACTTTAATCAATAAAAAAATTTATATTTCAAAAATTACACAATTGAATGAGTAAAGAAAATGAAGGAAAATAGTTACTAATAAATAGATTCACGTGGAATGTGGATCATGTATTGATCTTTAATTTGTAGCATTAATGCTAAAAGGATGTTTAAAATTATGGACGATGTAAAATAATTTTACATGTAAATTAATTTTTATTTTTTAATCTCGCATTTCCCAAAAAATCAATATTTCAAAATACACTTTCTTACAAAAATGGAACTCAAAGGAGCTAAATTTATGTAATGATCACGACATTCGCCATCTTACCTTTTGTTTAGAGACTATATTCACAAGAAAATGTAATGGGAGGAAATTTATTTCTAGTAAGACTTGTCATCAAATTTATGCACAATATAAGGTATTTCGTTAGCTTTTTCGTCTCAAGACGGACACAGTACAGTATAGATGTAAAAACAAACTCAAATTTCTCAACTCACTCTTCGTAGATTTTAGATCGAGTCCCGTCAACAAATTCTTGTCACAAATATTGTTATTCAAACTTAAAAATTCATCAATCTTTTCATCGAAAATATTATTTTGTCTCAAAGTAAAAAAGGCAAGTCATCGTATTCCTCTTCCAATCATATTAAACACCGGTGCAGATTCATGTTCTCCTTCCAAAAATAATATTCCTTTACCACTCGGTATTGGGAGGAGCGAAAGGGCTATCATCGCCTTGGATCCCTCTGTCGAATCGTCAAATGCCTGGGTTTCTACTATCGTTAGTCCATCTGATAGAAAATCAGTATTTTGTCGTTTCGACACTTCCATTTGTTGATGCAATAGTTTCATCTCTACTAGTCGTTCCCATGTCATCCCCTGTAGACCCAATTATGCTAACTCAATTGAGTCACATAATTTTCGTCACATGGTTTCTACGAATCTTAGGTTGTAGCTGAGTTCTGATACTATTTACATAGACAAAGCTTGTGAGTTCAAGAACATAGAGATCTAGGATTGTTGGATCTTCATATTACCGATGAAAGATCAATATTTCGGGAGAAATCTCCAAATTTTTTATTCAATATATCAAAACAACCAAAAACAACAAATGTTGACGATATATGTAACATTGTCCCGTCACCTATGGGAGAAACTATTGTCAATAACTGAATACATAAATCATCCAATCACATTATAGTTCACAATTAATTATAAAAAAACTAACTCTTCTTCATTACATACATATACCACAAAAACATAGAAATCTCAAAAGACCGTAGAAAACATAAGAACCCATAAACTTCATCAGAGCTCATCAGTTTGCCGCAGTCGCTTAAAATACTTTCAAACTTTTAGCTTCCTCATTTTCTTTCAGTCTAGATCTACACGAGCAACATAACTACGAAAATGAGATAATTAATATCAGTGACATAAATAAAATTGATTACCAACATCAGAATATGTTGGCAACAATATGATCATGTCAAAAAAATAATCTAAGGATTTTGTTAACCAAAGCATTACTTGGAGAGAGAGATGCTAAACGGAGAAACAGATAAAACAACTACACAAACAATGTCAGACCTTTTACTAAAATTTTGGCTTCGGCATCGAGAGGGAGTTCAAGCCATTAGTTAAAGCGGACGATGATGTTAAAGAAGCCTTCAGCAAGTTTAGTGCCTGCAACAAAAACCCGAATTAACTGCGAAAGAATGGAGCACAATTTCCTAATTCTTAATAGAATTCTACAAAACCACGAAGTAGTTCATGCAAAGTAAAGCGTAATTTAGTAAATTACCTCAGGCTCGCTAATTGTTTCCACACGCTCTTCAATATCACCAAGAGGTATATTCAATTCTTTAAAGAAACTAATAGATGATGCTGACAATTTGAGGTTGTCTAACACAATAAACAACTGATTTGTCTTCACATATTTACCAAACAAGTCTCCATTGCCAGATGGGTTCCTTGGATCGAGCAAGAAGTCATCCATATTTGATTCGCGAATTCGCAATGGCTGAATATTGCACTTATACTGCTTTGCAACACCGCCATTTATGACTTCGTCCTTCGGCATATCAAAACAATTGGAGTCCAATGACTCAACTGATTTGTAAAGGTTATCTATGCACCCCAATTCAGATTTCCCATCCAAAAGATTTATCACAGACCCGAGAGGGATCGTGCAGAAGCTAAAGAGGAAGTCAAGAAAATCTTCTCCAACTTCTAAACCTACTATCTTGTTTGTAGACTTTGAAAACAATATCTTTATACTTAATTTGGTAATTAAGCTGGGAAATTTTAGATTTTGAAAGTGAAAAGAGATTGAATTCATTGGCTCGGGCATCGTTACATAATTAACGGGGCTTATTCCAAATAAAATGTCCGTCAAAGGACATTTTGACAACAATGATCTCTTGAGCAGCATTGAAACCTAAGATTAGACCAAAGATAAACAAATCAGGTGAAATTGAGCATAATCTAGTGACAAAGTAAAATTTTAATATGTTTACCTCCTCTAAACCAACATCAATAGATATATACTCGATCCGACTAATATCAACAAATCCCAAGTCTTGAAGCAACTGGAGAAGAGAGCTCGGGGACGCAGGTAGAACCCGCAAATCATCTGTAATCACAAACATCATCCCGCTTTTAACGAAACCATCTGCATACTGAAACTCCTTAAACTTTTCACTATTAGCTATGCCACGGCAGCACCTCGCGTTAGGATAATGACTCCTCTTAAAGCACTTGGGACACAAGTAGTACTTTCCATTACTCGAATCATCAATATTCAGTTTAAGATTTTTGCAAACATCTGCATGGGGATTTCTAGGGTTCAAAAGTATTGATTTGCTAGCCTCAGTAGAAAACATGTCTGTACTTAGTTGTTGAATGCTTTGGTACAAGTTGTTCATGCAGCCAATGGATCCTAACTGAGAGTTTGTAACACGGACAATTGTACCCAATGGGAGTGTGAGGAAGCTGAGTAGAATATCGACGAAGTCACTGGTAGCTTCGGCCGCTAGGACTCGAGTTTTCTTATCATCAACCAGAAGCTTTAATGGGATTGTGGGTTTGATATTTTCCATAACAGAGGGCCTCTTATCTTCAAGAACCAATTTTTACTCAAAAATCTACAAAAAAAAATGAAAAGTAGCTCATCCCAGTTTACAGGATCAGTCAGCAACCATTACATAAATCATAAATCCCTTAGTCAGAATTAATCACACCAACCATTCGGTATTAGATAAATCCCTAAACCAGAAAACACATTTAATTAGAGGAATGAGGAATCCCTAAATTAATTTTGCTTTTTCCGAGCTCATTACAATGATATAGCTGATGGATTGATGAAATCGTATAAAAATTTCAAATGCATCTATAAACATTTAATCATGTAGAAGTCATTTCGAAACATTAAATATATACATAGAAATATAGAAATCATATTACATAACGGTGGGCTCAAGAGAGAGAGGGAGAGATCAGGGCACAGCGAACAGTGGCGGACGGCGGCGGGCTGCTTAGCCACTCCGACGAGCTGACGTACGGGTGGATTTCGGGTTTTTCTGTCTTGCGTGCAAGCACGTAGAGTAGACAGGAAGGAAAGAATAAATCTGGTTTTTTCCATTTAATTTTTTTTAAAAAAAGGGAAATTTGAGGGGCCCTTTTAAATTGGGCCTGAGGCACCTGCCTCATTTGCCTCTGCCCAAAACCGGGCCTGTCAGAGGTAATTGCAGGTTAGATACAAATCAATTGGAACTCAACTAAAAGTTAAACAAACAAATGAACAGGAACAACTTACCCTATATAGAGAATTATTCTCAAGACAACCCTCCAAAATAATTGAAATTTTTGAAAAAGACTTTGATTTTGACAAAGAAGAACAAACGACATTAAATTAGCAGTTTTCAATGGGGAAAAAATATCAACGTAATACATTAATACTTGTATGGAAATACATTAATACTTGTATGGAAACTATATCCGATATTTCCATGTGTATTATCATTACTGAAGGATCAAAAAAGAGTTATACGCATCATAGAGATATAAATAATTTTTTGTTTAAAGAATTAAACTACTCGTAAATTCTACTTCACACCCTGCTTTACACTCTGAATAAGTGACA
Source organism: Fraxinus anomala (assembly GCA_903798345.1). Classification (NCBI taxonomy): domain Eukaryota; kingdom Viridiplantae; phylum Streptophyta; class Magnoliopsida; order Lamiales; family Oleaceae; genus Fraxinus; species Fraxinus anomala. The sequence goes on from CAIGRN010039242.1 coordinate 6,688, forward strand.
ATTTCTTAATGGTTAGATTAAAGTTGTTTTTGTCAAAGATGATTTGATATCTTGTCAAGTGTAAAAAAATGTAAACCAAATGGTAGAGTAGGATGTACATGTAGATCTTTAAACAAAAAATTATTTATATCTTATGACGCTTATATCTCTTTTTTGACCCTTCAGTAATGATAATACTCATATATATATAGTGTCCAAGAAAAGTGAATCATTGTATTTGTTACGAATTATAATGACTTTGGTCTAGATTGTGTTAGGCACCCCGTGTGATATATGTTACGTTAAAATCCGTAAGCGTACGTGATCGTTATACAAGTAATAGAAATATTAAGTTTAGAGTTTATCATTCCCACGAGGAATAAAGTTTAAAATGTAGTTCAACAACTAGTATTAAATCCGAATGAGTAGCGACAACAAAGTAGTGATTTTGTGGTTGTTTGTGCTACTTCTAATAAATACTAATATAGCAAGTAAATTGTGGTTTTATCGAAAGTAAATGCTTGTATTGGATTCATAATTCCCCATATTTCCATCTATTTCAATTTTCAATTGGTAATTTAGTTAACTTCATGCATTTTTTACAACCAATAACGCTAATATGTTAAATGCTCTTGACCAAGATATACTAACATATGATTAACATAACTCAATCCTAGTTCGAATTCATATAAAAATCATGCATTTAGTTTAGATTATATACATGATTACACATGTCATAATTATTATTTCTAATACATATTGCACATGTGTTGATTTTACCGCGTTCTAAATTTATTGAGAGTATTCTTACACTACAACAAGTAACTAATTATTCAAATGATAGTCAAATAATTAAATAGCGCAATGAAAATACAAAATCAATCAAGAAATACCTAAATTAAAGTCTTAAATTGAAATAAACAAAAATATGGTTCCTCAATCATCCAATACAATAGACAAACTTAGCTAATCATCATAAATATTGAATTACACAAGAAAATATGGAATAACATCACCCGAATCAAGAAATGATGGACGAAAAAAGAATATATGAATTTTAGATCTAGGGAGTTCTCCCCACGTTCTAGTTGAATTTTGGTATTTAAATGATGCCAATATATTAAATTGTTACCAAAACAAAACTAAAAAAATTGATTTTTTTCCCGTTTTATACTGAGGCGCGCGCCTAAACTCTTTAGGAAGTCTCAGAAGAGGAGGAGGTACGTGCCTCCTCTGCAAGCCTACGCGCGAGCCTAGATTTGTCCTGACTAGTGTTCGGTATATTTATTATAACTTTTTCTTCTGATATTCGATTGAGATGATTCAAAATGCGTTGGAAAGCTAACTCAAAGAGTTACAATTTTTTTAGAAATATTATTTCTCCAATTCAAACGTTTTCTACGCAAAAAAAGGGATTGCAATTTAGGAATAAAATTTCGGAGCATAACTTTTTTATATAAAAGTTGATGTGTGATAATACTTTGACTAAATTTCATCTGTTTGACTTCTTTTCTCATCCAATTGACTCCTATTAATCTCAAATCATCATCGTGAGGTTCGACACAATATTTGAGTATTTACACTCTAGTATCTGAACTTTGAATTTACTTCATTTTACCCATTTTTTCCGTTTTTTCTTCAATTTTTTATCCAAACATGAGTTTTTTCTAATAAAAACAATAAATAACAAATTAGGCATTAATTCGTCTAAACAATAACAAAATATCATCATTTAAAATCTCAAATAAGTGTAGAATATACTCTTTAAAAATAGAGTATCTTAGAGATCTCCAAGAAACTATGTAAACATAAAATAGAATAATATTATTTGTACATAAGGAATTACATAATCGTTTACATACAGATGAAATGTCATAAAGAAAGTGAAAAAAGTTTTTTTATTTTTATAATTTGGTTGAAAAAGTTCTAATACAATCATATATCACTATATCACATGTATATTAATCATTATATATATGCAGCACAATCGCATAAAATATCATTTATTTAGTCAATGTTTAAAAATAAGTTTAAAGAGACTCTCTATTTTAACTTTTTAAAATAATGAGAGTTTGACTCTCCAAATTTAAAGAGTCAAATTCACTATATTTTTATTAATAATGCATTTAATAAGTTAAAAATTTCAATATTCTAGAATTTAAATTATATTTGAATTGATTGATCATTAAAATATAAAAAATTATGTTAAATAAGTGATTGAGGGAAATCAATAAATGCTTTTGAAGAAAGCAAAATGAAGAGTCAAAATAAAGAACATTAATTAGGGTTGTAGATGGATCGAATATGAACCGGATCTGTTAGAAAAAAAAATTAATGTTGGAATCAACTTTTTTCCCCCAATTTTTCCAATTCTCAAACAGGTTTAATAGTTATAAATTTTTAAATTTTTTTATGTTTTGAATTTGATAACTTTTTTATTCTAAATTTATTTATTTTAGTGACAAATAACATACCATAAAAATATTTTACCGACTTAATCATTTATAACAAATCAGATAAGATTATTATCAAATTGGATTGACCTTATCCATGTTTGATTCATTTAGTAAACAGATTATCGAATTCAAATCTTGATTGGGTTGAAGACTGAAATTCTAAATTAATCTTTCATTAATTTTATCGGATTTGGATCAAAATCCAATCCATGACAGTCCTGACATTAATGTTAAGAGTTTTTTTTAAAGATGCTGAAACATTGCAGTAGTTGAATGTGATTCCCTTTGAAGTATGCAAAGTCTTAAATTATGTCCATTGAATGCAGTGATTTTATAAGATATTGTTTCTTTAAATCTAGATGTAAATTTTTATACTTGTTGTTTTATTTTTTGGAGAAGGAAATACTAAGACACATAAATAGTATTCATTCCGTTTCATTTATATAAGCTGACTTTTTTTTTTTTCATTCCAATTATATAGTCTTGTTTATTTATTGAAAATTATTTATTTTGTTCGTTTACTAAAACACCCTTATTTAATTTACCTATTTATAACCAATTTCTCTAATTTACTATTAGTTGTTGATAATTAATTAAGGATAAATTAGGAAAATTTTTGACAATTTTTTTTTTCAATAAGATGATTATATAAAACAAAAACAATCTATATAAATGAGATAGAAAGAGTATATATTTATTTATTTGTAAGATGATTGTATTTTTGAAATAAGCAGTAAGCCACTACTAAAATTTCTATTTAAGACGATTTCAAGTTTAATTTTAAATAAAGTATGCTAATTAAGCTTATAAGAAATTTAGCTGCACCTTGATTTCACATTTCCATTTGGAAAAAAAGAAACATGGTCCAGAGAAAAATCACATTAAATTAATACTACAAATAGAAAGAGAAGCAAATTAAAAAATAATGATGAGCCGACAAGATATTGTGGATTATTAGTGAACCGACATTATGGTGGGTTCATACCGATCGGCTCTAACTTGGATTTAAAAGGTGACTGCGATCGAACCGTCTAATAATGATTGCAACTCCATGTAGGAACTACCGACGATCGTACTGCACTAATTTTTTGCCGGTCCTTATTTGAACCTCATTTTCAAATAAAAAAATATTTTTAAATAGTGATTTTTGAAGCATGTGTAATTAAAAATAAAAATTTTACGTGCAATATTATTTTATCGAAAAATGTGTTGTAGAAAATGAATTTTTGATCAAATGAAGCTCGGCTTATTATAATTAATTAATTGTGACGTATTGGATTTGTAGATTCAATAGAAAAGAGGTAAATATGACTATAAGTAAGAAATGGTCGTTCCCCTATTTTGTTTTTGCTTGTTTAATTATCCCCTATTGTAGTTAATATAATTTCTACCACTTGTGTACTTTGAATTAAGAAAACTCATTCTTCACCTAATTATTGGAGATCAGTTCGTGAATCAATTATATTTTAAATAATAAATTTTTATTAGTTAAACTAGTTATTTTGAAAGTAATTTTTATTTTGCTTTTTTAAATAAATAAATATTTACAAGTAATTAAGAAAAAAATAACATATTTAAAATTGAATTTGACTTGGGTTTAAGTTTAACCATTGTGCTGTAACTCATCTATACCTATAGGTTACACAAAAATCAATTAAATATGAACTAAGAGTAAGAAAAATGTTTGTGGTGCATGGAAATTGCAATACTCACACTTCTCTTTTTATAACTAGTCAACCTCGAAGCTTCAATTCATATCATTTTTGTATTTAATGTTTTTATTGAACTATTATCTCTCGTCTTTATTTATTTTCTAAATGTAAGGTTGAAAGTCCCATTCTTACAAGTACTTCGATTCTATTAATAAAATAAGATCGTAAAATTCAAACAAGTCTAGTTGAAAGTCTAAAATCCCGCTTAAATTTTAATGGTGTTTTATGCTAAAAAATTAAAAATAAATGAAAACCTTCAATGGATATAATGAGTTATATCCAAAATGGATTATTAGCATAAAACGTCTCTATATTTAGAGTTTATTGTGCAAAACATCTCAACATTACATTTATTTTTTTTGCATTGTCACCCCTATTTCAACCTTTTATTATGGAAATCAACATTTTCATTCAATTTCTTAATAAAAAAAATGAAATGACGAATATACCCTTTATTTAAATAAAACAAAAAGAAAAGAAAAAATAATAATTAAATGCAATCATACTCCTCATTTTCTAAAAAATGCAAATAAGGCCCAAATAAATTATTAAAATATTAAAAAATATATATTTTCTTCCTCCACTACCACTACTCCATCCTACCCCCAAATCAAGATCTCCACCATAACTACATGAGAAGTTCTCCAATAGATGCATGGGCCAAAGTGATTGTGGAGGCATAATACAATGGTCCCTTAAGAAGTTCCTTGATGCAACATATAAGCAGCTCACAATACAAGAAACCTTGAAAAGAATTTTTAAACTATAGAAGGAAAAGGATAGAAAATTGCAATCGTGTGAAGTATATTTGGTCACAAATATAGTTGACTCTGTCTTACAATATTACAAGCACCAAGTTCAAATACAATCATATCTACAAACAAGTTAAGCAGAATCAAGGGGATGCATTTACTTACAAGGGGTTACATTCACCCAACTGCAGAGACGATCGCTGACCACCTACCATCGATCGGCACCGTCGAACGCACCTGATTATAGAAAGTAACTTCTTTAAATAATCGTGTTGAAGGAAGGAGCATCTATTCCATCTGCTAAGAAAACTGATCTGAAGGAAAAACTCTATGTGTTTCAGTCTTCAGATACGTTACGTTCGAGTTTCTGTACAGTACAAACACAATCTCGTATTTCAGACCGATTTTACTCATATTGGGCACGAGGATAGTGTATGGGTGTGAATGAAATTTCAAATGTATTTCTTGATAAATTGTAGGATGCTGAATTGCCGATTGCTATATTATTTTGCTTCGGATCTCAATTCCTTGATTTAAAATTAGTGCATGGAATTGAGTATTTATTTTGTAATGAGATTATTTGAAAATGAGTGCTCTGTGCATCTCTCTGTACTTAATACATATGATATGAATTGTAGAATTATATTAAGGACAAAAATTTGGGAAATGTTAGCTTTGGGAAATTTGAATGTTAGCTCAGGTGTGTTTGACTATTTAGGAAATGTTAGCTTTAGGAATTTAACCATGTTAAATTTTGAAAATGAGTGCTCTGTACTTAATACATATGATAGGAATTGTAGAGTTATATTAAGGACAAAAATTTGGAAAACGTTAGCTTTGAGAATTTTGAATGTTAGCTCAGGTGCGTTCGACTATTTAGGAATTTATGAAATGTTAGCTTTGGGAATTTGGCTATGTTAAATTTTGAAAATGAGTGTTCTATGCTTAATACATATGATAGAAATTTATAAGATATTGAATTATTTTGATTTTTATGCTTTTAGTTTTAATATGGAAGAAGATCGACCTTCTTCCAAGAAAGCAACAACCTTTTTATCTTTTTATTTTTATTTTTAAAGAGCGACAAATCTCAGGGTACTCCAATTCTTATGACGTCCACTCCAGTTTCATCTCCTGAAGTTGAACGACCTTCATTTTCTAATCTTAATTTGGAATCATTTGATTCTATTGAATGAGACCCAAGAAAAAAGAAAGTAAATATGTGAACATCCATTTAATGAAAGATCAGATTAGGCGAGTCTATCTAAATGTTAGACCTTATCAACCAAAACTTTTGGAGTATCAGAGTAAAGAATGTGGAAAGCAGAAACATCGATTTTAGGAGCATTATTACAATCAGTTTCCTTGGTTGGATTATTTGCCTTCAACACATAAGGCATATTGTTTTTATTGCTTCTTTTTTCTTAACGATAGTACTCCACCTAATATTTCATCGTTGATTACTGTTGGATTTGATAGTTGGAAGGGGGTTAACACTTCAAGGTTGTTCCTTTAGAGGCCATGATGAATCTTCATCTTCATTGAATCGTGGGAATTTCATTGAAATAGTGGATGTATTTGAAAAATGAATACGGAAGTAGGAAAAGTTGTGTTGGGTAATGCTCCCAAAAAT
>CAIGRN010039245.1:0-16234 GCA_903798345.1 Fraxinus anomala
CTCGCCTTAAACGGGTAACGGGGCGAGGACATGGTGAGGAATTGCTTGGCAGGGCGGGTCGTTGCCATCCCTAGGAGATTGTAGGTTTGTTGCTGCAGGAGCGAGTAACCGGGGTGGACCCAAGAATTTTTTTCAGTGCGAGGGTCATTAGTAAAGATTAAAAAAAAAAAAAAAAGAAAACATTACATATATTATACTAAAATGAATTACCTTACAATTGTTCATATTTAAAAAATCCCCATAAATGATAGAACCATCAAATTTATTATCATATGCAAGCTCAAATGAATAATCTCCAACCATGTCAGAACCACATTCCACTAATATTAAAAAATAAAGTATCACAAGAAAGTAAAGAAATTCCATATTAATTTGCAGCCCCGAAGAAATCTCAGTAAAAAATCACTGTTTTCTTATTAAAAAAATACAATACAAATCACCAATCTACCACCATCACTACTTCTGACCTCGCAATCCAAATTAAAAATCTAAACAGAATCCGCACTTTCTCATTTATCAAAGACAAATGAATAAATATACGACTAACCTAGGAGTCAAGAAAATTAAAGAGCCAACAAACACTTCTACCCAAGAAAGCTGTCCATTAACTCCTCATGGACCTGAGCTCCTCCAACTGTGCTTTAATCTGATCCTGCACTAACTTCAACCTCTTTGAAAACACCTCCAATTCCAATATCTGATGCTTCCTCCATTTCTCATAAATGAACCTTTCCCCACCCATCACTCCAATAAAGCCCAAAGGCATGGGACTTAAAGCCAACCGAAACCCACGGTTCCCATACAATCCATTCCCAATCAAATTCATTGAATTTCCCAATAACTGCTTGAAAAAGTGCGATAAACAGCTCCTCACACTTCACAAGATTTTATAAAAGAAAAAAATTCATTTAATTATTAAAATAGCACAATATTTCCATTCACATTTTACTGATCAATAATTGAATCAAACAAAATAAGGGGTAGAAGAAGAAGATTACAAAAAATTATCTAGAGAACACATTTCTCTTCTCATAATAATGTTCACTAGATTAGTTACTCATCACGCCTAACTGATAAATCACTAAAGATTCTAGCCTATGAGATGTTCCTCTATCACTATCTCACCTCTCGAAATCTAAGTCAATAATGTGTCTCTACATAACAGAGGTGATAGAAGTGTTACTCTCTCACACCACCAGATTAGGATTCTAACAGACAAATGATTCCAAATACTTAATTACCTCTATTTTCGTGATCCAAATATCATTCCCCACACTTTCGTACATATCATCAATGCACATTTATACATCTATACTGTATATTACTAGTTGACACTTACTGTTGATGCACCTACCAAAATTAAACCACACCCAGTGTCAATCCGAATAATGGTAATCCCAACCACTATGCATGCAACACATTACAAAGAGTGGTTGATAGGATGAATTTTCTTTTGGTTTTGTCAATTTTTAAAATTATTATATTATATTATATTTATTTTATTTAACTAAAAATATGGACATTTTAGTCCATTTATCAAAAGGCTGACATTTTTGACGGTTACTTGGATGGAAACCATTCAAAATGATCAATTCCGCCTATTAATTGAAAGGTTGAGGACATTTGTACCAGTATTTAAATGTTAGGCTTTATTTGTACTACAATCCAATAGGTTGGGGACCATTTGTGAAAATTCCCCTAAAAAGTAGTTTATGTAGACTAAAATACGCGTTATCTTTCTTAACTTTTGCCCTCATTGCACTTTCGTCTTTTTCTATAACATTTCCAACAACAATCTTTTGTCAGGTGTCTTTTTTTTTCGAAACAGCAACTTGCCAAAAAATATCCATTTAATCAATATATGTCCAACAGTACGTCATATGTGAACCAAATGAATCCCAACTTACAAAACAGAAAAATAATAGATTTTTTTGCTCCTTCCCTCTAGTAGAGTCCTTTCCCCAAACCTCACACACCGTCATTGCCCCGACAACCACCATTGCCATATCACGACAAGCCAAGACCAGAAAACACCACTATGAAATTGTCCCTAAATCAATCTCATACTTGAATCGTGGAAAGAAGATGATTTCATGAACAGTAAATCATCGCCTTTACACCATGCTCTAGAAAAATCACTGATATTATCGTATCAAAACCATATCTAAATTGTGATACTGCAAAAACCAAATTCGAATGGCTTAGTGGGGACTCAATTCGTATGCTATTAATATTTCAGTCCCAAATGTGGTTTTAGGCCACAAAAATCATCTTATGAGAAATCATGCACACAAGTGAGAAAGAACGACAATTGTTCTTAATGTTACCCTCATCTTTCCCAATCTTTCTTAGACATTTTTTGTGTGTAAATGAATCGAATGATTATGATCTAGTTTTCGAAGAGAAAAAAGGTTGGGATAAAAGTGCAACAAAGGGCAAATATTGAGGATAAAACGTATAATTTACTCTCTAGGATAGGAAAGTACAAAAATTAAATTGTTGACGTCAATTAAAAAATGTCAACTTTGACTCGATGTGATTTTCATTTTTTTACCTTCTTTCTGGGCTTTGAAATAACCTTTTTGGAACAAAGCAAGCGGGGGTCACGTGCTTATTAAACCGTAAATACCACGTCATTAGATTGAGACATTCTGGATTGCTATAACAGGACCGTTACCGTTAAATATATTAATAAAATTACAGTAAATCTAACATTCACAATATTTGACTTGTATTTATAACCTTCTCAAAGATGTAGCTACTTTTTTCAGAATTAACAAAGTTAAATAAAAAATTTCATGAATTTTTAATATGTTCTGCATGCAAAATAAAATAATAGCCTATTTGACAAGATATTTGAAAAGTCAAAAAATACTTTTGAAATTAAGAAATTTTTTTTATACTTATTTGAATAATTTTCTAAAAATACTCGATTTTTTCTAAAAAGTTTTTAGAGGAAGTTAAAGTACATCGTCAAAGAGCTCTTCTATACAAGAAGTAGAACTAAAAATACCAAACAAGTCCTATGCCTTATTGCACAATCTCACTATACATATTCAATATTTAAAATAGAGTAGTTTTTTTTTCAATATTTTTTTATCAAAATTGCATTGCGAGTTAAAAGAGTAGTTTCCGTTGTATAAGAATGACAATGTAACTATTACGAAAATGTTAAACAAGATAGTATTTCATGTCACGTTGGGATACTACAGAAGAAAAAAAGTAAAATCCGATTCAATTTTTTTTTTTTTTTTTTCCAATCAATTAGTTAGCTTTAAGTGCAAGATAACTTCAAGTGGTTGTGAAATTTTCTTTACCAATTGGGGCGCTCATATAAAACTACCTACCGATTCTAAAAATATAATAATATGGAGAAGGCAAAATTGTCTGAATTAAAAATCAAACACATATTAGAGATTGTTTAAAATGGCTTTGAAAAAGTAAAAAATTATTTTAAATATTTAGAAAAAGCTAAAAAATACCTCATACGAGCCAATCAATTTGTTTAATAAATTGATTTGTGGATTGAAAAAGGTCGTTGTTTGGAACTGTTTTTGTCTGTTAAAAGTCAGCGAGTCCATAAACGTACGCGCAGTTGCATTTGAATAACAGAAAAAAAGGCCATCGAAAGCTCTATCGGCCTGCCTCTCTTTTTTCAAGTAAATTCCCCCATCTTTTCTCCCTCTCGCATACACAGGAAAGAAAACAGATTGATTTTGAAGCACCATAAATTTGAATTCGATATTCTTGGGGTTTGAACTTTGAACACGTACCAATTTGATCTCGATTCTTTATTTTTTTTTCTTTCTCAATCAATAACGTCTTGTGAATAATTAACATTCAGACGTTTTTTCGGTATTTCTAGTTTTTCTTGAATTTAATTCCGCCATATTTCCGTTTCTTCCATTCCATTTCGCAATCTATTGTTTACCCTTTTACCTTGGGGATCAGGTTATTTTGTTACTCCAGAATTATATCTTTTTTATTATCTTTCAAAGTTTCGGAGTCATTTTCCGATCATTCTGTATTATCCATACCCTTCAATATTTCTTGCAATGCAATGAACCCTATTCTCTGTTCTGCACGTTTATGAAATTCTATTCTTGACCACACCCTTTCCCAGAAAAAAAATCTTATCTTTAGGGTAATATTTATTGTTGAAGAGTGCGATGATAGTTTAATTTTTTTTTTTTTTTCCTTTGCTGAACTAAAGAAAGGTTAATCTTACACCCTATCCGTGAAATATGAAGCTCTTAGTACGCGTAATCGAAGCAAGAAATATACCAGCAATGGACCCTAATGGATTCAGTGATCCATATGTGAAATTACAACTGGGTAGACAGAGGTTCAGAACTAAAGTCGTAAAGAAGTGCCTGAACCCATCATGGTGTGAAGAATTTACTTTTAAAGTCGATGATTTGAAAGCAAAGCTTGTCATTGCTGTTCTTGATGAAGACAAGTACTTTAATGATGATTTCATTGGCCAGGTTAAAGTGCCTGTCTCTCAGGTTTTTGAAGCTATGGATAAGTCTCTTGCCACTTCTTGGTACACATTGCAGCCTAGGAAGAAGGCTAAGAACAAGGATTGTGGTATGTTGTGCACTTTAGCTTATATTCTTTCTTCATGAGCATTACTTATTCTAGTTGATTGTCTTATTAGAATTTGACGAGTTAAATAATTTAAGATTACTTCCAGTTAATATTGTTTACAGCCAGTTAAAATTCTTCTATGATATGTTCAAATGGGATAATGCTCTGTTTAGTTGAGTACATTTCTTCAATCCGATTGTCTAATCAGCATATAACATTGAATATTTTAGCCAGCTATCTCTTGATATTTATTCTTGAATGAATAAATGGGAGAGTTTGATGCAATCAAATTTTTTATTGGTCATGCTTATGAATTGTAATTTTCTATAATTTCAAGTGAATCAGGTATTAGTTTGTGAGTGCTAATCAACAAGTGTTTCTTTTATTCATAATAGGTGAAATTCTTTTCACTATTTGGTTCTCACAAAATAGTTCCGTGTTGGACTTGCCATCTCTTGGTGATCCTGCACCCTTGCCAAAGAAGTGTGCTGATATGGGGATGGATTCAACTTTAAGGTCATCCCCTTTGAGATCAGCTTCTCCAATGAGAGTGGAAGAAGGTGTCTCTTTTAAGGAGGAAAAGCCTTCTGCACCAACATTTGCAGATCGAATTGCACAAATTTTCAACAAGAACGTAGATACAACACCCGCAAGCTCTGTTGAAGCACCTGACATATCAGAGTTATCAGAAAGTGATAATCCGGCGGTTTCAGAGAACAAGTCTGAAGAGCAGTTCTCAACTATTGATTTTGAAGAAGTAATGAGAAGCATGGGGACGAAAGAACAAGGACGTGAAGTTCCGAGTAATTTGCCAGGGGGTGTAGTTTTAGACCAATTGTATTCAATTGCACCAGGTGAATTGAACTCGTTACTTTTTTCACCAGACTCAAGCTTTATGAAGTCTGTAGCCGATATGCAGGGATCTACAGAATTACATTTAGGACCTTGGGAATTCGAAAATGGTAGTGAGAGCCTAAAGAGAGTGGTTACTTATATTAAGGCTCCAAGTAAACTGATTAAAGCTTTGAAAGCTACAGAGGAGCAAACATATATGATTGCTGATGGGAAGGCTTTTGCAGTTTTAGCAAGTGTGAGCACTCCAGATGCTCCATATGGGAAAACTTTTAAAGCAGAAGTGCTTTATTGCATTACTCTAGGACCTGAGCTTCCATCAGGAGAACAGTCTTCTCGATTAGTAGTTTCATGGCGAATGAACTTTTTGCAAAGCACAATGATGAAAGGTATGATTGAAGGAGGAGCACGACAAGGTATAAAGGAAAGCTTTGAGCAGTATCAAAAATTGTTATCTCAGAATGTAAAGCCAGCTGACGTTAAAGAAATGGGTTCAGAGAAGGATCAAGTTTTGGCATCTCTTCAGGTAGAGCATCTGTCAGATTGGAAATTGGCCGTTCAGTATTTCACTAATTTTACAGTAATTTCATCTATTTTCATGGGTTTGTATGTGCTTGTGCATATATGGCTGACCATGCCTAGCGCAATTCAGGGTCTTGAGTTTGTTGGATTAGACTTGCCTGATTCCATTGGTGAATTGATTGTGTGTGGAGTACTGGTTCTTCAAGGTAAACGGGTACTAGAGTTGATATCACGCTTCATGCAAGCCAGAGTACAAAGAGGTATTAATATTTTGAGATTGTTGAGTCTGTGAGGGCGTGTGGTTTTGATTTAGATTCCGTTGCTTCAGGCAAATACACACCAAATAAGTTGCCCGTCTTTGTATACAAAAAGAATTATATTTTCTCAATGAGTTAATTTTATTCAAATTTCGTTATGTTGACTACAGGCAGTGATCATGGAATTAAAGCTCAAGGGGAAGGTTGGTTGCTAACTGTTGCCTTAATTGAAGGAAGCAATTTGGCAGCCGTTGACTCAAGTGGGTTCTCTGATCCTTATGTGGTGTTCACTTGCAATGGGAAAACAAGAACCAGCTCTATTAAATTCCAAAAATCTGAGCCTCTTTGGAATGGTATTTTCTTGCATAAATTTACTGGTATTGTATAATAGTTTATGTGGGGTTTATCATTGGCAAAATTACTTAGTGGGAATATTGTCTCTTCCAGAAATTTTTGAATTTGATGCAATGGATGAGCCTCCATCTGTACTGGATGTAGAAGTGTTTGATTTTGACGGACCTTTTGATGATGCTACATCTCTTGGACGTGCTGAAATTAATTTCTTGAAAACTAACATTTCAGAATTGTCTGATGTTTGGATTCCTATACAAGGAAAGTTGGCTCAGGCATGCCAGTCAAAGTTACATTTAAGAGTTTTTTTGAACAATACCAGGGGTAGCAATGTTGTCATAGATTATTTAACTAAGATGGAGAAGGAGGTGGGGAAAAAGGTAAATGGCTTCTTGTTCTGCAAATGTATTTACTTTTCGACAGTGTAATTTCAGGTGAACTCACTTTTCTATGGCCGCCTAATGTGGTTAATGAAATGTTTTCAGATAAAATTGCGCTCTCCTCAAACAAATTTTGCATTCCAAAAGCTCTTTGCACTCCCACCTGAGGAATTTCTTATCAATGACTTTGCTTGTCACCTGAAACGCAAAATGCCTCTGCAGGTAATTAATATAGTTTGTTTTATGGTGATGTGAATCTCGGAGTTCTCTTTTATTTGACAGTGTTAGTGCAATCAATTGAAGTTGTAAGGACTACTTTTGCTGTAATCACAAAAATTAGATCAACACTCTCCAAGTCGGGGAGCTGATGATGCTTTTTTAAATTCTAATTTTTGTTTAGATTTTAAAGTTATGCCTAAGTAACCGTTTACTAATTGTGGTGGCAGGGCCGCCTCTTTCTGTCAGCAAGAATAATTGGGTTTCATGCAGATCTATTTGGTCATAAGACGAAGTTTTTCTTCCTTTGGGAAGACATAGAAGACATCCAAGTCATTCCTCCTACCTTGTCATCAATGGGCAGTCCAATCATCATTATGACTCTTTGGCCCGGTAGAGGTTTTGATGCACGGCATGGAGACACGGCATGGAGCAAGAACACAGGATGCAGAAGGCCGGCTGAAGTTTCATTTTCACTCTTTTGTGTCTTTCAACATGGCACAGAGGTAATTTCAGATTAATTACATTTCTGTGAGTTAACAGGATTTTTTACGATTATTTCGTTTTCAGTCCTGTCATATAATTCAGTGGTCACACTGTTAACCCCTTCACCTGTTGAAGTTTTATGTTATTGTTCTTCTCGTCATCATGTCTAGTCCTGCATCTTATCCTAGAAATATTTTAGTTGAATCTTCAAACTATTTGTGCAAAAACTACAAGCATTTCTAACGTTTGAACCTGTCCAGCCTAATCTCAAAGTCCAGTAATGTTGTACTAATTGGTTCTTTATACACGTAGGTAAATGTCTCCATGGATAACATTACAGATTTACCTTTTATCAAAAAAATTAGGACCCCCCCCCCCCCCCCCCCGCGGGTTGTAACGACCCAAAAACTTAAGATTTGTAATCGTTAAAACATATTGTAAAACATCATTTTTCTTTATTTGTTAAAAGTTACAAAACGTTTAAAGCTATTCCTCAAAACCATCATTCATAAAATAAAAAATTAATCTTCTTACCTTTTTGTACATAAAGATGTGTAACATTACCAGCTTTGATCTTTTGGATCCAATCGGGTAACCTCTATTGAAGTCACAAGGACACATTTGGGTTACCCTTCCTGATTCTAAGGGGGCCAATGAGTTGCTGAAAACAGTTATTTAATTCGTGTGGACATGTGCTCATAATCTGATAGTAAATTCAGAATTGAAGTAAACCCTTGGAAATTCTAGTAAATTTCTTGAAATACACAAACAAAGAATTATCAGTTTTCAGAGTGTTAGTTTTCCAAGTGATTGTTTTAACATTCTGTGTGTGGATAAATTACGTCTTGAGAGTGTTCGTACACTGTTCATTGGAGTCCTGTCCTTTACTGTAAACGCTTATTGAGTCCTGGAAGTTAGAAAGCTCCAGGTAGAAAGAAAAGCTGTTTGATGTTAGTCTTCTGGAAGACAGAAATAGGAGAGCATTCAATGGCCTTACAACCCTGTATGGAGGATCAAGATCATACTTCTTTTCTTTATTGCTTTTTCTTTGGTCGACCACCAATCTCTTGCAGTTGCTTCGGTGATTTTTTTTTTTTTAATTAGATAGGTTTTTGTTTACCACTTCTCTCCCATTCCCCACCCACCCCCTAATGGAAGTTTGGTTTTATTGAGAGAAAAACGTACCGGGCATTTGATGTACAGGACAATTATGGTACTATGGAAGGCACGAGCCTTGACTCCCGAGCAGAAGGTACAAATTGTTGAAGAAGAATCTGAAGCTAATAGCGTCCAATCTGCTGAAGAGGAGGCCATAGCCAAAAACCTCCTATCTGCAGAGGACATTGAAGCTAAAAGCCTCCAAGTAGTAGATGAAGAATCTGAAGCCAAAAGCCTTCTAAGTTAGGAGAGTGGGTCCTTTCTGGGTGCTGAGGATATTAATATGTTTATGGTTTATTCCTCTGTGCTCTCTCTTCCTGTAAGTACATTTTCTGTTCACCTCATTCTCTGTCTTGTGAGTGTGGATGTGGTTTTATCTCCTTTCTTCGTCTTCAAATTTTTTTCCTCTTGGTATGCTTTCTTCGTCTGTGTCTAAGTGTTTTGGGAGGGGGTATGGAGTTGAGATGAGTTTTCTATTTCTATTTAACATGTGGCTGCACATTTTTTTAACCACTAGCATATATTTTTATTTTCATTTCCAGACTAGTTTCTTTATGGAGTTATTTAGAGGGAGTGAAATTGACAGAAGGGTCATGGAGAGAGCTGGATGTCTCAATTATTCTCACAGTCCTTGGGAATCTGAAAATCAAGACGTGTATCAGAGGCAACTTTATTACAAATTTGATAAACGAATATCCCGTTATAGAGGAGAGGTGACTAGCACTCAGCAAAAGTCTCGTCTTTCTGGTAAAAACGGTTGGCTTATAGAAGAAGTAATGACTCTGCATGGGGTTCCACTTGGTGACTTTTTTACTGTATGGATACAGCCACCTTTAGCCTGCTTTATAATCTTTTGATATTTTTATGACATGTTTGGTATCCCTGGTAGTGTGGATTGGACAGTATTAAAGAAAAAAAAGTTGTTAGAATCTTATACATTATACTCTCCGGTCCTGTCCAATGCATACCATACATGGGAGAATTCTGGTTTTTCTCCTTCTGTTTGGAATATATACATTTCTTTTCCTCACTGGGTTGCCATTCTTATTTGCAGCTTCACTTGAGATACCAGGTTGAGGATCTGCCTTCTAGATCTGTAGGATGCAATGTTGAAGTATACTTCGGAGTAACATGGTCAAAAGATTCCAAACAGCAAAAAAGGATCACAAAGAATATTATGTCAAATCTTCAGGAACGCCTAAAGGTCATGTTCAGTGTACTGGAAAAGGAATATGTATCAGGGACATAGAGGGATCCACAAGATGCTGTCTTTGATTTTGTGAATTCACTTGGACAGAACTATTTTTCTCGAAGCACCATTTTGATTAGGCATTGGATTCCTGTGCAGTAACGATGAACCAATTGAGGTTTACTTGTAGTACTGCATAAAAGACTGCGAGTGGACATGGCCTCGGATTGTGCATGGAAGTGAAAATACAAGTATTCAAACCAAACATATTCTTGATCTTTTCATTGGTAACGGAAAGGCAACAAATTTTGATGTAAAGGTAGTTGTATTCTGTGTTGTAGCAGATCTTAGAGCTTATTTTCAAAGATCTGATGTGAAGTGATAGTAGAAACAGTAATGCTATAGAGATGCCTAACATAGCAAATATATTTCAATCACAGTTTTGGATATATCTTTTGAGTCCACTTTTGGTGGCTGTAACTTCAATTGTAACTGAAACCTTCAAATGTTATAGAAATTCTTTTGTTAATTAAGTGGCTAGATCTTTTTCCTATTAGTGCAAGTGAAGAGTAGAAACATTACAGATTTTCCTCCAACCGAATTGAAGTTGTGTGCCATTTATTACATTGTTTTGCTTAATGGCATTGTTTGCTTCTCCCAGAAAACACAAATAATGCCGGGGTAGATTGGGGCAGGGGATTGGATCCATTGTGAATCAAAGTAAAACTAGTTTGCTCCTCGTCAAAATCATTCCCAAGCTTACTCAAAGCAGTTGGATTCCTCTGTCAGTTTAAGTGCTTTGCTCGTGTTTCGAATTGTGGAAACCTCTAGCGCAGGTTCATTTGCTTGAATCATTTCAAACACACATGTATCTCCAACCTCAATTTCTGTGGCTCTGTCCAAGCAAGATTGGTTGGATTAGCCAACTTTTTTCTATAAGTTATATATTCACTTATGCAGCTTTCTTGATTGCCTCTACATCAGGCAAATTTGGGTAATTTTTAATGTGTTGTATCCGTGGTAATCTCATTTCTTTCAATGGAGAAAGGGTCCACCTTCTATTTCTACATTAATGCTGCCAATCTCTTGGAAGTGTGGATAAAACACGCACCACACACTCTCTCTTGTATTCACATGAACTGGCCAAATCTTACCCTCTGAATCATATAGTTCAATAAGATCTGGATATCTTGGCAGATACTACCGAGCAAATGCAGCTGGTACGTACTTCAGAAACAAGAAAAGTTGCACCATCTTAATGTCCTATGAAGGCTTATACATAAAAAATAATAATAATAATGAAAAAAATGTAAACTTAATCTTTGACAAAGTCAAGAAAACAACGAAATTCACTACTAAAATTTAACAAGTAACACAAAGCTCTAAGAGTTTACCACCACCCATATTGGAGTCATGTTTTCTTTCATTTTGACTGTGAATGAAAGATGAACAAGTGAAGATGTTCCTGTAGCATGTATGGCCCCTTCTTTCCCAAATCCCTTCTAAAGTTCTAATACCATGAGATGGTTGGTTTTCATCTAAAATTCAGCAGTTCACAAATAAGGAAATCATTTCAAGAAATATAAGATATTAAACAAAATTTACCTGGCAAATTCAGATGAAAAAAGACTGCATGTTTTGATAATTGCGTCATTTACCAAGTCTAGCCAGAACCATACTTCCATTTGGAACACGACTTCTCGAAGAGCAAACTGTCGAATTTTTGGCAAATAATGATATTACCGTGAATTGATTTGGGTAGAATAATGACTTGCAAGATGAATGATATAAAATGTTAATGGTCGAAACAAGAGTTCGACTCTTTCTTCTTAAGACGATAATGTCCCGCACTGGTACTGACGATATTCCGACACTAGTCTTCTAAGATACAACGATCTCGACTTGTAATAGTAGCACTTCAAATTACAAGACCCAGCAAACCTACTCACATTTTCATTTCTCTAAAAAATTGGAGGACTAAAATGCACGAAAATAACTTTCGAGACTGAATTGTAAAATATGGAATAATGCGGGGATGAAGGAATAAATTTGGAAGAAGAATAAAATTAAAATTGATTTTTGAATGAATGAAAGTAGAGGTATGAGGACCTTTATATAGAAGTTGAAAAGTTGTGTTTTCAGCAGATACAAACTATTTGGACTGGCAGTTTAAATAATATAAATAAATATATTAAAATAATATAATTCAAATATTATTTTACCAAAAAAGAAAAATATATCAACTTGGCCCAAGTCCAAACCCACGACCCGCGCCGAGCAGACCAATCAAAAGGGCGCACTTGGGCATTGGCTCAACCTACTAGCATATATGTTCTCTCCCTTTTAAAGATTATTGGTATTCCTCGGGGCCAAAATTCAAATCCCAAATTTGAGCAATATAAAGTGATTTATACTTTTCTAACTTTTCTATGTGGAATTGAGATTTTCCAATTTCTCACCAATCTTATTCCCAATTTATTTCAATTTTAAGTGATCATATTTTGATTTTAATTTCTCATTCACCCTAAATTGATTTTGAGAAAATAAATACATTATATTAATCTACTCATAGAATAATACACACTAAGCCAAAGAAATTTTTTGTCCAACTAATATGATCCGCTAAAATAATTGATCAAAAGTTGTTCAAACTAACTAATTAAACCAATTTTGCCAACACAAACTACTAGGTTAGGAGGGAAGGAATCAAGAATTGTATCGAAGTTGAAGTCACTATGCTCTCCTCTTTTAGGAATAGGGTTCCTTGGACGATAATTGGTTAATTCAAAATTAAAGCTGGCATTTGGTGAATGTCAAGTCAAATATATAAACAATGAAGCATGAGTTCCCTTTGTATTCAAAGAGTACAAACTAGCCAAATTGGATGGAGTGGTTCGCAAAAAATTTCTCCCAGCCACGATAAAGCTAAAGTGTCTCTTCCACAGTTCCACCTTCTCCAAACCCACTGTTGAATATTTGGCTCCAATAACCACCAAAACCGGGCTCAGTCTTCTTCCAATCGACACCACAATCTCCAACCAAAACACAAACCAACACACCTCAATCGGTTGCTACGGTTTTGCCCACAAAGAGCTCGGTGTGAAGAAGATAACAGCCCAAATGAATCAGCTACAAATGCTGAGAAAGAAGACAGAAAAGGGATCACCCAAAAGCACAAAGCCAAGGCACGAAGCAAACAAAGGAATCGATTTTTCTTCTCCAAAGAAACGGCTGCTCAAGCACACTTCTTCCACACACATCAATAGTAATGGGTCGGTTAATATAAATGATTGGTTATAGGCTTTTAGGGTTAGGCCCAATAAGAAATAATAAGACCCAAAAGACAATAAGTGAGCTATCAATCGAAAAGCGTTCTATGATAATGGATTGGGCCATGAGCAACACTAACTAAATTATGCCACTTCAAATGACTCATAAAAATTATAGGATTGATCGTCTCAATTGTGGTGTCGATATTTCACTTCACTTATTGGCCGAAACCTTGTCCGGATTTATTGGGTATCAAAACCCAACACCCACAAACCAAATGCCCCTAGTACGATCAGTGAGTCTAACAGCATCGGAGAGTTCAAGCCCGTATTCTTCAACAAATTTGTTCTGTAGCCTCTGCAAAAATGCATAATATATTTGGCAACTCTATTTAAGTTTTGAGTGAAGAAAAGCTACTGAGATTTACAAGTCTACTATTGCTACACCATTGAGAAGCTAAGCTCTTCTTAAAGTCAGATTTGAACGTTGCAAAACAATGCTTGGAGTCTACAGCAAAATTTTCGAAGAGGATGTACATCAATCGTTTTCCTGCAGACTAACATAACATTGCTTTCATATTCAAGCACTTTTGTTACAATTGCCAATTGTTTCGTACCTCAAAAGAATTTCAAGAACATCGCTCAGCATGCACGAGAAAAAACCTGAAATTTCCTTCAAGTACAAGCTGCGTTCTTAAAACTTATTTCAACTTTTAAATAGAAATACAATTTTTTGCTAAACAAATGAATTTGGACTGTCACCCAATACTAGAATCCCAATCATAATGATATATTTCCAAAACTCAAAACAAAAAAGAGAGACATCAACAGTTAAAAACACTGTTAGTCACCGAACTCCTAACGAAGTTTCTATCTGTTTACAAGCACGCTTCAAGTGTATAATCCTTACCTATTATGTGTAGATTAAAGCTTATAGATACAAGGAAACTAATTCATTTTTAAGATTTAGAACTGAAAACCAACAATATCTCAGAAACTGTACACAATCAAGCTCGAATACACTTTGAACGATTTCATTATTACTCTAGAAGATGGATTTTAGGCAAACATGTTCTAGCAGTATGTACACCTTCCTTCCCCAACGACTTCAAATGCTAGAGGATGATTTGTTTTCATCTATACTTCACTAATTCACATACAAGGAAATCATTTTTATAAACAATATTATTGGCCAAAATAGATACTAAACTTAAAACATTGTGAAAAATTTAATTGAACTAGGTTTATCTTTGCCTCTCCTACATGGAATTGCTCTTGAATAGTCTTGAATATGAGATTCTACGTTTTAATTTCCCATTCCCATCTTATATTTTACATTTGCGTCATGTTAAATAGCAACGATGGAGTGATCAAGACTTATTTCAAGTAGTAAGAGCGAAGCCTTATCAGGTATTTTCGTTCTATGCACATTAGGGGATGATGGTAAAATTTAGAAAAATAGCATTGTTGGGATTTTGACCTATTAGCTGCATCACTCTTGCCTCTTTTGACTATGCATAAAAATTCCATTGAAGAAGAAGATGATTGTGCACAATGTGATGATCACATCTTCTACTATGTGTTGTCTACAAGGTTTCAAAAGACGTAAGGCGTGATAAGAGAATGAGATCAAATTTCAAACTTTACGAGCCTCAACATAATACATTATTTTCTTATTTTTAATATTACTTTTATTATTTAAAAACTATTTTAATTAATTACTTTATTTAACTTAAAAAAGGAACATGTACCTTTTGATCTCTAGGTTCACATTAGAAGTAGTCAAAATAGGATCGATCATCTTTTCCAGGCAATTTTCATATCTGAATGGTCCTACTACTCGAATTGAGCGAGAAATGGGCCGCTCATGTTCTACCAATCGAGTATATGAGTTTGGTATATTTGGACGTTGAACACTATTTTCGGATTAACAAGAAATTAGTGAATTAAGTAGGGTTGAAAAACATGTATTTTGAAATTATAAACGAAAAATCAATATATTAAGCCACTACTTGAGTAGTAGTCATGCGATTAGCAAGTGGCAGTCCTTGCTTTGGGAGCTTGAGCGGTAACCTGGCGGTAAGTGAGCGGCGGATCAACCTATGTAACATTTTGTGAAACATGTTTTTTTTCGAGAACTCCATCCGACTACAATGCATCTCAAAATGTTTCAATTGATTTGGAAGATATTGAAGAGGAAGAAGTACTTGAGATTAAAAGGTCGAAAAAAAACATGTAAAAAAGTTAGGGTTCAAAATGAAGTTGATATTTGAAAAGTATGTTGCAATTATTGTGGTAAAAAACTTAGTTGGAAGTCCGGTTCAAGCACAACGTATTTAAATAGGTACATACTAAGAAGTTGCAAAGTGAAACCAGTCGGCCTTAACCCGAAATAGACGGAACTAGTGTTTACCGGTTCTGGTTCCATTCTTTCCACTTTTGTATATTCACAGGAAGATTTCGTAAAGGAATGACTACATACGTGGCTGCAACAAAGATGCCGCTTACGATGATCAAGTCAATACACTTTACTCGTCTTATACAAAATTATCTCCAACTCAAATATACTTCTTATTGTAGAAATACTCTTCGTTCGGATAGTATAAAATTATATAACAGAAGAAAATAAACTACTATTGAATGTCTAAAATTTTTTAATAATATTGTATCATTTACCTCTAATTTATGGATCGGTGTTAAAAAGTTATATTGTTGCTACAGCTCATTACATTGATCACATATAGANATAGTATAAAATTATATAACAGAAGAAAATAAACTACTATTGAATGTCTAAAATTTTTTAATAATATTGTATCATTTACCTCTAATTTATGGATCGGTGTTAAAAAGTTATATTGTTGCTACAGCTCATTACATTGATCACATATAGATTATGCATAAAAGACATTCAGATGTGTAGAATATCATCATAATGTGACTAACATATACATGATTTTAAAA